>CM050169.1:240268064-240278084 GCA_027410445.1 Discoglossus pictus | reverse complement strand
ATACCCATCTCTACATCCTCTTTGGCACCCTAAAATACGTGAATGACAATATCATCAATTTCTTGAACCTTCAAATTTGTCTTTTTAGCAACTGACTTGTACATCAACAGCTGGTCAGACTCCGCTTCCTAGATTTCCTCCAAGAATCTCATCTGGAAATCTGTCCCGCATTAATATTCCAGTATCAGTTCCACTGGGTATATTCTGTCCCACTTCTTTATATTCTGTGGGTCCTAAAAAGTTTCAATTTTGCCTTATGTTTGGCTGTTTAGATAATGATTCAACAGAAATATATGGAGACTTTATGCTAAATCAGGGGTGTCCAAAGTCGGTCCTGCTGGGCCGCACACAGGCCTGGATTTGAGGATAGCCCGGCTGCACCCAGGTGTGACTATCATTTCTTTAGTCATTTAGTCTAATTGGTTCATCTGTGCACATAAAGGAAATCCACAAACCCAGGCCTGTGTGTGGCGCAGCAGGACCGACTTTGGACACCCCTCTGCGAAGTCCTAAACCACAAGCACTTTACACATTGAAACGATTGTATAGGATGTCTAGGCAATGTCACAATGATACACAATGCTACATACATTGATATTGCCGGTAACATAGTGTCCTATCTACTGCTAAGGAAATATGGCGGAGCTTTCATTAGGTCTAATGGAAGGATTATTACTTTACAAGCACACACCCTCCTGAGAAAGTAACAGAGTAAAGAATAGTTGTATATAAACTATAAAGCTTGTATTGATCTTATTTGCATTCAAAATACATGTTGCCCTTTATTTAAAATGCCAAATAGAAACAAATCACCACACTGACTCTTTAAAGGGACGGTGAAGTCTTACATTCCAAAGTGCATTTGTAAATTATAATTGGCAAGGCAAATAAGTGATCTGAAGATTAGAAAAGCAGACACACACTATGCTGTATTACAATCTGTGGGCACGTCCATGTAATACAACTAATTGATTTTATTACCCTTTCACATAATTGTCTTACACTTTTTTTTTATCTGTTATTTTCCGCAGCTCAGATCACATTTATTGGAAACAAAAACACAAATAAAACATAAAAGAAGAAAACTCGGAGTCGTGACGGGAATCTTGCAGTTACAGAATCCTCATTTTCCAGATGACTGTTTGCTCTAATTAACTCTGCAGGCTACACAACCAATTAATTAATGTACAATTTATTACTGAATGTGAATTTCTCAAGTCCACTTCTGTGCATATAAAATATATCCTAAGGGCGCTGAATAGAAACAAGGAGTTTCTTGGCAGATAAGGAAAAAATGGCAATTTGGTAAGGTTTAATTACATTTCAGGACAGTAGTATCAGGGGTGGAGCTACCAGTGGTGCAGTTGGTGCAGTGCACCGGGGCCTTCCTCTGAGGGGGGGCAATGCTATGCTTTAAAAAAAAAATCTGTAGTTTAGGGGCCCAACCCACCATGCCATCTCCTCGGCTGCACCCCCCGCGGCTGGATATTGATCCACACCTGCATTTCTACTGAAGCTGCACGAGGTGGCAATGTGGAGCAGTTCAGCACACTGGGGATATGTATCAGGAAAGAGGTGAGAGAGCAAGGGCTGGATGACAGCAAAATACAGGGGGAGGGGGTGTGTTCTGTGACGGGAACAAAGGAGATAGAGAGGGTTGCTATGTGAGGTGTTTTTTTTTTTGTAATGGGGCCCTCCATCTAAATGTTGCACCTTTACTCTACTTATCCTCCTGTTACTTTAATTATTAATACCCATGTCTGATATAATTTTTGATCACATAGTAACTCTAGTGAAACTTTGTAAAATTGTAAAGCCTTCACACGGTATTACGTAGTCACCTCTCCCCCACACTGTTCACACCTCCACATTTGTCTGTACCAAATGCTCCTCTTATATGTATATGTACTGGGTTAGTCTCTCACTTCTATCTCTCATTTCAGCTCTCAGACTCCTTCCATCTTGCAACTTCTTACCTGGACTTTTGAAAAACACTGCTACCTCCGCCCTCCCTTTCTGCCCCTCACCCACCCGCCCTTGCATTGTCTTATAAAGACCCACATGACTTACACCTGCTCAGTCAGCATCACCTGCTTCAAATACATTAATTAATAAAAAAAATAAAAATATAATATATATATACATATCTTAGCTACTCAGCCATTCTGATAAACCTTCCCTCACTCTTTTCCATCACTCCTGAATATATATTACTACATCTATTGTATCTTAGGTTAACAATTTTTCCTTCCCCTTCATCTCATCCACTTCCTGTACCTACACACTGTGTCACAATGCTCTCTCACGCTTTCCTCCTCATCATTTCCTTCTGCCTCTTTCTCAGACTTTCCTTTGCAGTCTCTCCACATCATGTCCCCAACAATATTACCATCTCACCTTCCTTGCTCTCCTCTCTTCTTTGCTCCCATAAACACCTCTCCCTCCTCCGGTCACAATCTCATCCCTTCCCTAACACTCATAAGCAAAAACATCACTGTAAGTCCCAGTCCCATATTCTCTCGCTACATATCCCCCAACTCAGGTCCCTCACTCATTTCACCTGCTATCAGCCACGCTCTTCCCCAAGACCAGCAAACACCCGTAACACCCAGAATTTGATACCCATCACTTTTTACAGACCTTCAACTCTACCTTTCTCCTGCGCCATCTGGAACGCACGGTCTATCTGCAATAAACTCACATTCACTCATGACCTATTCATTACCAACTCCCTCAATCTACTGGCTCCCATTGAAACCTGGCTCTCGTCCTCAGACACTGCCTCCCCTGCAGCACTCTCGCATGGTGGTTTCCACCTCAGCCACACACCTAGACCTGGGAACAAACAAGGTGGTGGTTGCTTTCCTGTTGCTGTACCTTTCACATCTTACCCCCTATCCCATCCCTCCAATTCTCATCCTTTGAAGTTCATACTATCCGACTCTTCTCACCTGTCTCTCTACGTGTTGCTGTGAGACTCTTCCTCTCAATTTCTTGATCACTTTTCCGCCTGGCTCCCTCACTTTTCCCTCTCTTCTCCAACATTCCTTCACTGGTACTTGGCGACTTCAACATTGCCATCGACATCCCCACCTTCACTACAAGTTTATGTTACGTTCCTATTCCTCGGCCCTCAACCTGGCCAAACAACACTACTTCACATCATTAATATCAACTCTGTCCTCCAACCCCAAACATCTGTTCGCCACTTTTAATACTCTCCTCCAACCACCACCTCCTCCCATCCCTTCTTATCGCAAGGCTAAAGGCTGCCAACCGTTTTATGCATAAAATTCAAACCATCCGCAACAAACTCTCCTCTCATCGTGGCTCACACACTCCACAGTCTAAACTAATCAACAATACCCAGTCTTCTCCCTTCCCGATTCCCACAGCCACTATGAACTACTTTGACCCTGCAACGGAGGACGAAGTCTCCAGCCTACTGTCATCCTCATACTGCCTGTCCTCTGGATCCTGTTCCATCTCAGCTCATCTCTCCCCTCTCTACCAAACTAATCCTAGCTCTCACACACATTTTCAACCTTTACCTAAATACTGGCATGTTTCCACCTTCTCTAAAACATGCCACAATTACACCCATTCATAAGAAACCCTCATCTGACTCTGGCATGAACTCTAACTACCGCCCTATCTATCTACTTCCCCTGGCTTCCAAACTTCTAGAGTGGCTCGTCTATAACCGCCTACCAATCCGTCTTCTGGCCCCAACATTCCTCTGAGACAACTCTCACAAAAGTCACCAATGACCTGCTCACCGCCAAGTCAAAAGGCCACTTTTCTATTCCACATCTTCTGGATCAATCTGCCGCCTTTGACACTGTCGACCATCCACCTCTACCCCATATCCTGTCCTCCCTCGGCATTCGAGACACTGCTCTCTCATAGTTCGAATCATACCTACAAGATCGAACATTTAGTGTCTCCTTCTCTGGCACATCTTCTCCTCCTCACCCTCTGTCTATTGGCGTACCCCAAGGATCAGTCCTAGACCCCCTCCTCTTCTCCATCTACACATCCTCACTTGGTACCATAATAAACTCTTTTGGGTTTCAGTATCATCTCTACGAAGATGACACCCAAATCTCCATCTCAGCACCAGATCTATCCCCCTCTCTTCTAACACACACCTCCAACTGCTTCACACCCTCTACCACAGCTTCAATTCCTCACATATCTCTCACTGTCAACAATGCCATCATCACTCCCACCTCCCAAGCCCCTTATCTTGGGCTTCTACTGGACCTTGCCCTCTCTTTCATTACTTACATACATTCACTAACAAAATCTTGCCTTCTCCTTCTAAAAAACATTTCCCATATACGCCATTACCTTACACAAGACACAACTAAGATTCTAATACACTCTCTCATCATTTCTCATCTTGACTAATGCAACTCGCTCCTTGTTGGCCTGCCCACCACCCGTCTTTCCCCACTTCAATCCCTAATGAATGCCTCCAATAGACTCCTATACCGTACACAACGTTCAGTGCCGGCAGCACCTCTGTGTCAATCACTCCCCTGGCTTCCCATAGCCTCCAGAATAAAATTTAACTAACTTACAAAGCCCTCAACAACAGTGCATCCCCATACATCTCTGCTCTCATCTCCAAATACTCCCCCACACGCCCTCTCTATTCTGCTAATGACCTTCTTCTTTCTACAACTCTTGTCACCTCCTCTCACTCTCGCCTACAGGACTTTTCTCATGCTGCCCCTATTCTCTGGAACTCCTTGCCTTGCTCCACCAGACTATCCTCCTGCCTCAAATACTTCAAAACCTCACTAAAAAAAACATCTGTTTAAAGAAGCGTATCACCTTCCACCCTAACACGCACAACACTTCTCTCACCCTCCTGCACCATACACAAAACCTTTATATTGTAAGTCTGCGAGTTTCAATTATTTAGGGAACGCACCATGGACATCAGACTCCAAGCTCAATAAATAACAATAATAATAATAATAATAATAATAATAATAATGTACTAATGTCTGATATCTCAACAATTAACCTTATCAGGGGCATAGGAACTGGGGGGGGGGGGGGATCTCCCCCAGAAAAAATGAATAGGGGACACAAAAAACAGCAAAATTAAACTCATGAGTCATGCATTTCCAGCTAATATCAAGCTGTATGTCTTTCCCATGAAAGATAAGATAGATTGCAGCATACAGGAATTGAGAATTTAAACAAAGAAATTAACTGAGTGACCGGTGGTAGATCTGCCCCTGCTTCCTGTCCTGGGAGTAGAGTTGAATTATCCCACCCAAGCTTTTTTTAGGCTCCTATGCCCAAGCACCCTATAATAAATATAGATCATAATAAGACTGTCGCCCAGCAGCTTGTGAGGCTAGCTGAGACTATTTTATGGATATGTGCAACCTCCTGCTGTGAATATAACCAACATAATCAGCCAAGCTCAGTTAGTTTCGCTTACTAGTAGCAATTTGTTAGTGTCTTTGTTGCTTTCCTGATATTCGCCATGCACTGCATTATGGGAACTACGCCTTTCATGCGTTGCAGTAAACGACAATGCTAAATATAGGTCAGATTTGGAAATATTGAGTTTTTTTATTATTTTATTTTTTAGCTGTCAACTTTTCTTTAGCAGTTTTAGTGAACTTTTTCATGGAAAATTACTGTTATCAGATGTGACATATTTGTCTTCACTTCAATCTGTCATATACGCCAGCGCAAGACTCATCCATATGACTCACCGCTCATCTCCTGCTTGACTCCTTGTTTTAATACACAAAACCATAAATAGAACTGACCCTCCTACACTTCTCCAAATACTCCCCGCATCGCCCCCTCTGCTCACTTTTTTCTCATATTCCTTTGCTGAGCACACTCTATGGGTTTCTATGTCCTTCATCATAAGGTTATCTTTAAACAGCAGGAAGAACTAACTACACATTGTACTGGCCAATATTCTTTTAAATGAATAATTTCTGAGCTATTCAGAATTGTTTATTCTGTTGTTATGACGATGAGAAACTCTTGAACATTATTTGGCTGCTGTAATGCACTAAAAAATACATTTGTTTGTTGTGGTGGGTGAAAAAGCATTATATCCCAGTCCCAGTGTTATATTGGGGCTCGATTCATTCCCACATGCATATTAATTACTCTTAGCAATAAATTAGCAAATGGAGTTGCACAACACAACAAACAAACAGCAACTAATACACTGAAAAACAACATTAAAACCAATGTGTTGTTGCAAAGAGTGTCCCTTTATGTCTGTCTAATAAAAGACAAATAATGTAAATGTATATTTTAATATGTGACAATTAGCAAAAAAATTAAATCTAAATAAATGACTTTTGGTTTGAATTCCCCGGTGTAGTTTCCAAGGGCGCAACCTGCACGCGAGTCTCTTAATATATTATGTTTTTATTGAGCTATCCTTGGTGGCCTATCTATCTATCTATCTATCTATCTATCTATCTATCTATCTATATTTATATATATCTATCTATTTATCTATCTATCTCTGTATCTATATTTCTATCTATCTATCTTTCTATCTATCCATCTATCTATCTATCTATCTATCTATCTATCTATCTCTGTATCTAAATTTATATCTATCTATCTATCTATCTATCTATCTATCTCTGTATCTATATTTCTATCTATCTATCTATCTATCTATCTATCTATCTATCTATCTATCTATCTATCTATCTATCTATGTATATATATTTATATCTATCTATCTATCTATGTATATATATTTATATCTATCTATCTATCTATCTATCTATCTATCTATCTATCTATCTATGTATATATATTTATATCTATCTATGTATCTATCTATCTATCTATCTCTGTATCTATCTATCTCTGTATCTATATTTCTATCTATCTATCTATTTTTCTATCTATCTATCTATCTATCTATCTATCTATCTATCTATCTATCTCTGTATCTAAATATCTATCTATCTATCTATCTTTATATCTATCTATCTCTGTATCTAAATTTATATCTATCTATCTCTGTATCTATCTATCTATCTATCTATCTATCTATCTATCTATCTATCTCTGTATCTAAATGTATATCTATCTATCTATCTTTATATCTATCTATCTATCTATCTATCCCTATCTATCTATCTATCTATCTATCTATCTATCTATCTATCTATCTATCTCTGTATCTATCTATCTATCTATCTATCTATCTATCTATCTATCTATCTATCTATCTATCTATCTCTATCTTTATATCTATCTATCTATCTATCTATCTATTTTTCTATCTATCTATCTATCTATCCAGTAGAAGCCTTTTCAGTGCGAAACGCGCGTTGGGTGATCACAGAGCGCACACGCGACCTCTGTTTGGCTCACATAGCCAGGTCGCGCTCGAGCGCAGGCACGCGCACGTCTGGCTGACGTCGGTCGCGCTTTTCACGTGCACACGCCACGAAAAGGCGACGGAGCGTCTCAGCACGCCAGCATTCGGCGCGAAGCATAGCCATACTGCGAATTGATATACTGGTTAAGTCCACCTTCACAGATCTGGGACCTTCACAACAGTGAGTACGATACCCAATTATATGTACCTCAGCACACTAGTTGCTTTTAGATCAATGATATGACGGAGTGTACAAGTACTGGCTGCTGTGTCTGTCCCAGGTTGAGTGATTGTTAAGTCAATACTATATCCAGGCACAGGGGTTCTCATCTTCTCCTCTCCAGTACTCTCAGGACATTTATCCCCTTGCTTGTAGCTTCATTATTTTTGGCACAATAGAACCCTAACCAAGTCTTGTGAGATTCTAATACTTGCCATTAGTTTTTCCAGAGTTTGGAGACTTGGGATCCCTACCACTGTACAGACTGATCAATAGATTTTTTTGTCAGCAAGCATTAGTGATTTTACCTGTCCTGGATATCCCCTTCACAGGCAGGGGTCTTTATACCCAGCTTTTTCGTTTTCCAGTATTCAATCACTAACCTATTTCTATTTAGAAATTTGGGGTCCTGTGTTTAGGACATATTTCCCAATTCTTTTTACAAGTCTTCTATGCACATCACTTTTTTATGTTATTATTAAAGGTTAAGTTTTACCTTCCACACATTTATTTACACCTGCCCAGCAATGATTTGGTATGTCCTTGACCTTTTTCTTGATTGTCACATTGTCACAATCTTGTGGTCAAACCTATGAGCTGTGGGTATTCCTTTCCCCTTTCTTTAATTTTGGAACAATTGTGTTACTCATCTGTATATCATTAGTTGCCGCTTTTCTCTCTACATTTTCTATCTATCTATCTATCTATCTATCTATCTATCTATCTATCTATCTATCTATCTATCTATCTATCTATCTGTCTGTCTATCTATCTATCCATCTATCTATCTATCTATCTATCTATCTATCTTTATATCTATCTCTGTATCTATATTTATATCTATCTATCTATCTCGTTATCTATCTATCTATCTCTGTATCTATCTATCTATCTATCTATCTATCTATCTATCTATCTATCTCTATATCTATCTATTTTTCTATCTATCTATCTCTGTATCTATCTCTGTATCTATCTATCTATCTATCTATCTATCTATCTATCTATCTATCTATCTATCTATCTTTATATCTATCTCTGTATCTAAATTTATATCTATCTATCTATCTATCTATCTATCTTTATATCTATCTATCTATCTTTCTCTATATCTTTATATCTATCTATCTATCTATCTATCTATCTATCTATCTATCTATCTATCTATCTCTGTATCTAAATTTATATCTATCTATCTATCTATCTATCTATCTCTGTATCTAAATTTATATCTATCTATCTATCTATCTTTATATCTATCTATCTATCTATCTATCCCTATCTATCTATCTATCTATCTATCTATCTATCCATCTATCTATCCCTATCTATCTATCTATCTATCTATCTATCTATCTATCTATCTATCTATCTATCTGTCTGTCTATCTATCTATCCATCTATCTATCTATCTATCTATCTATCTATCTTTATATCTATCTCTGTATCTATATTTATATCTATCTATCTATCTCGGTATCTATCTATCTATCTCTGTATCTATCTATCTATCTATCTATCTATCTATCTATCTATCTATCTATCTATCTATCTCTATATCTATCTATTTTTCTATCTATCTATCTCTGTATCTATCTCTGTATCTATCTATCTATCTATCTATCTATCTATCTATCTATCTATCTATCTATCTTTATATCTATCTCTGTATCTAAATTTATATCTATCTATCTATCTATCTATCTTTATATCTATCTATCTATCTTTCTCTATATCTTTATATCTATCTATCTATCTATCTATCTATCTATCTCTGTATCTAAATTTATATCTATCTATCTATCTATCTATCTATCTATCTCTGTATCTAAATTTATATCTATCTATCTATCTTTATATCTATCTATCTATCTATCTATCCCTATCTATCTATCTATCTATCTATCTATCTATCTATCTATCTATCTATCTATCTATCCATCTATCTATCCCTATCTATCTATCTATCTATCTATCTATCTAGCACATCTCTAGCAAATCAGGTCACTCACTAAAACAGCATCATCAGATAGAAATCTGGAAATCATTTGGGATATCTGTTTACATGTTTAAGTTTGACCCATAGTTGGATTAGTTATTGTCATGTGTAGTCATTGTTGTATAGTCCTTGAATCCCTCCCATAATAAGGATGGTGATTGGGCTGCACGGCCATTGGACGGATTCATGTGACCAGTCAGGACTAGAGCTGCGTTCCTAGCACCAGGAGAGACAAGCTGCTGCAATGCATTACCAGCTATCAGAGCTCTCATCAGGAGGTGACGCAGACACTTTGTGTGATTTATCAAGTGCCTGCAGGTGAGAAGCAACATGCTGCAATGCCAATGGGTAAACGTATGTGTAGCAGGGCAATGAGTGACTGTGACTGTCAAAGCACTGCAG
>CM050169.1:240233064-240260564 GCA_027410445.1 Discoglossus pictus | reverse complement strand
AGTGACATGATGACCATGTGTGACAGTGACATGTTAGCCCTGTATGACAGTGACATGATGACCATGTATGACAGTGACATGAGGACCCTGTGTGACAGTGACATGATGACCATGTGTGACAGTGACATGATGACCATGTGTGACAGTGACATGATAGCCTTGAGTGACAGTGACATGTTAGCCCTGTATGACAGTGACATGATGACCATGTGTGACAGTGACATGTTAGTCCTGTGTGACAGTGACATGTTAGACCTGTGTTACAGTGACATGATGACCATGTATGACAGTGACATGATGACTATGTGTGACAATGACATGTTAGTCCTGTGTGACAGTGACATGTTAGTCCTGTGTGATAATGACATGATGACCATGTGTGACAGTGACATGATGACCATGTGGGACAGTGACATGAGGACCCTGTGTGACAGTGACATGATGACCCTGTGTGACAGTGACATGAGGACCCTGTGTGATAGTGACATGAGGACCCTGTGTGACACTGACATGTTAGCCTTGAGTGACAGTGACATGTTAGACCTGTGTGACAGTGACATGAGGACCCTGTGTGACAGTGACATGTTAGTCCTGTGTGACAGTGACATGAGGACCCTGTGTGACCGTGACATGTTAGTCCTGTGTGACAGTGACATGATGACCATGTGTGACAGTGACATGTTAGCCTTGAGTGACATGTTAGACCTGTGTGACAGTGACATGAGGACCCTGTGTGACAGTGACATGTTAGTCCTGTGTGACAGTGACATGATGACCATGTGTGACAGTGACATGTTAGCCTTGAGTGACATGTTAGTCCTGTGTGACAGTGACATGTTAGCCTTGAGTGACAGTGACATGTTAGTTCTTGGTGCCCAATATCACACCCATGACGGTCACCTACCCCCCATAGGCTCCAAAAGTGAAACTTCTCTTCCTCATGGTCCCAGAGGCTCTGAGCTGTGACTGTCGGACGTCTCGGGCTCTGTCCCCACAGCTGCAGCTGGACACTCCCCCCCCCCCCCATCCTCTCTCTGTCTTGGGTCATCTTCCTCTGTCTGTCTCTTCCCTCCCTCAGTCTCCTCAGTTAGAAAGAGAGAGGGACTAATGTTACTCTATAGATCTCTATTCAGAAATAGAGCAGGACCAACTTACTAATGCCCTATAGACCCCCAGACAGATAAAGGTCAGTACTAATGCCCCTCTATAGACCCCCAGTCAGATAAAGGTCAGTACTAATGTCCCTCTATAGACCCCAGGCAGATAAAGGTCAGTACTAATGTCCCTCTATAGACCCCAGTCAGATAAAAGTCACTACTAATGTCCCTCTATAGACGCCCAGTCAGATAACGGTCAGTACTAATGTCCCTCTATAGACTCCCAGTCAGATAAAAGTCACTACTAATGTCCCTCTATAGACCACCCAGTCAGATAAAGGTCAGTACTAATGTCCCTCTATAGACCCCCAGTCAGATAAGGGTCAGTACTAATGTCCCTCTATAGACCCCTAGAGAGATAAAGGTAAGTACTAATGTCCCTCTATAGATCCTCAGTCAGATAAAGGTCAGTACTAATGTCCCTCTATAGACCCCCAGTCAGATAAAGGTCAGTACTAATGTCCCTCTATAGACCCCCAGTCAGATAAAGGTCAGTACTAATGTCCCTCTATAGACCCCCAGTCAGATAAAGGTCAGTACTAATGTCCCTCTATAGACCCCCAGTCAGATAAAGGTCAGTACTAATGTCCCTCTATAGACCCCAGACAGATAAAGGTCAGTACTAATGTCCCTCTATAGACCCCAGACAGATAAAGGTCAGTACTAATGTCCCTCTATAGACCCCCAGTCACATAAAGGTCAGTACTAATGTCCCTCTATAGACCCCAGTAAGATAAAGGTCAGTACTAATGTCCCTCTATAGACCCCCAGTCAGATAAAGGTCAGTACTAATGTCCCTCTATAGACTCCCAGTCAGATAAAGGTCAGTACTAATGTCCCTCTATAGACCCCAGACAGATAAAGGTCAGTACTAATGTCCCTCTATAGACCCCCAGTCAGATAAAGGTCAGTACTAATGTCCCTCTATAGATCCTCAGTCAGATAAAGGTCAGTACTAATGTCCCTCTATAGACCCCCAGTCAGATAAAGGTCAGTACTAATGCCCCTCTATAGGCCCCAGTCAGATAAAGGTCAGTACTAATGTCCCTCTATAGACCCCCAGTCAGATAAAGGTCAGTACTAATGTCCCCCTATAGACCCCAGTCATATAAAGGTCAGTACTAATGTCCCTCTATAGACCCCCAGTCAGATAAAGGTCAGTACTAATGTCCCTCTATAGACCTCCAGCCAGATAAAGGTCAGTACTAATGTCCCTCTATAGACCCCCAGTCAGATAAAGGTCAGTATTAATGTCCATCTATAGACCCCCAGTCAGATAAAGGTCAGTACTAATGTCCCTCTATAGACCCCCAGTCAGATAAAGGTCAGCACTAATGTCCCTCTATAGACCCCCAGTAAGATCAAGGTCAGTACTAATGTCCCCCTATAGACCCCAGTCATATAAAGGTCAGTACTAATGTCCCTCTATAGACCCCCAGTCAGATAAAGGTCAGTACTAATGTCCCTCTATAGACCTCCAGCCAGATAAAGGTCAGTACTAATGTCCATCTATAGACCCCCAGTCAGATAAAGGTCAGTACTAATGTCCCTCTATAGACCCCCAGTCAGATAAAGGTCAGCACTAATGTCTCTCTATAGACCCCCAGTAAGATAAAGGTCAGTACTAATGTCCCCCTATAGACCCCCAGCTAGATAAAGATCAGTACTAATGTCCCTCTATAGACCCCCAGTCAGATAAAGGTCAGTACTAATGTCCCTCTATAGACCCCCAGTCAGATAAAGGTCAGTACTAATGTCCCTCTATAGACCCCCACTCAGATAAAGGTCAGTACTAATGTCCCTCTATAGACCCCAGTCAGATAAAGGTCAGTATTAATGTCCCTCTATAGACCCCCAGTCAGATAAAGGTCAGAACTAATGTCCCTCTATAGACCCCAGTCACATAAAGGTCAGTACTAATGTCCCCCTATAGACCCCAGTCTGAGAAAGGTCAGTACTAATGTCCCTCTATAGACCCCAGACAGATAAAGGTCAGTACTAATGTCCCTCTATAGACCCCAGTCTGAGAAAGGTCAGTACTAATGTCCCTCTATAGACCCCCAGTCAGATAAAGGTCAGTACTAATGTCCCTCTATAGACCCCAGTCACATAAAGGTCAGTACTAATGTCCCTCTATAGACCCCCACTCAGATAAAGGTCAGTATTAATGTCCCTCTATAGACCCCCAGTCAGATAAAGGTCAGAACTAATGTCCCTCTATAGACCCCCAGTCATATAAAGGTCAGTACTAATGTCCCTCTATAGACCCCAGTCACATAAAGGTCAGTACTAATGTCCCTCTATAGACCCCCACTCAGATAAAGGTCAGTATTAATGTCCCTCTATAGACCCCCAGTCAGATAAAGGTCAGTACTAATGTCCCTCTATAGACCCCCAGTCACATAAAGGTCAGTACTAATGTCCCTCTATAGACACCCAGTCAGATAAAGGTCAGTACTAATGTCCCTCTATAGACCCCCAGTCACATAAAGGTCAGTACTAATGTCCCTCTATAGACCCCCAGTCACATAAAGGTCAGTACTAATGTCACTCTATAGACCCCCACTCAGATAAAGGTCAGTACTAATGTCCCTCTATAGACCTCCAGTCAGATAAAGGTCAGTACTAATGTCCCTCTATAGACCCCCAGTCAGATAAAGGTCAGTACTAATGTCCCTCTATAGACCTCTAGTCAGATAAAGGTCAGTACTAATGTCCCTCTATAGACCCCCAGTCAGATAAAGGTCAGTACTAATGTCCCTCTATAGACCCCCAGTCAGATAAAGGTCAGTACTAATGTCCCTCTATAGACCCCCAGTCAGATAAAGGTCAGTACTAATGTCCCTCTATAGACCTCCAGCCAGATAATGGTCAGTACTAATGTCCATCTATAGACCCCCAGTCAGATAAAGGTCAGTACTAATGTCCCTCTATAGACCCCCAGTCAGATAAAGGTCAGCACTAATGTCTCTCTATAGACCCCCAGTAAGATAAAGGTCAGTACTAATGTCCCTCTATAGACCCCCAGTCAGATAAAGGTCAGCACTAATGTCTCTCTATAGACCTCTAGTCAGATAAAGGTCAGTACTAATGTCCCTCTATAGACCCCCAGTCATATAAAGGTCAGCACTAATGTCCCTCTATAGACCCCCAGTCAGATAAAGGTCAGTACTAATGTCCCTCTATAGACCCCCAGTCAGATAAAGGTCAGTACTAATGTCCCTCTATAGACCCCAGTCAGATAAAGGTCAGTATTAATGTCCCTCTATAGACCCCCAGTCAGATAAAGGTCAGAACTAATGTCCCTCTATAGACCCCAGTCACATAAAGGTCAGTACTAATGTCCCCCTATAGACCCCAGTCAGATAAAGGTCAGTACTAATGTCCCTCTATAGACCCCAGTCTGAGAAAGGTCAGTACTAATGTCCCTCTATAGACCCCAGACAGATAAAGGTCAGTACTAATGTCCCTCTATAGACCCCAGTCACATAAAGGTCAGTACTAATGTCCCTCTATAGACCCCCACTCAGATAAAGGTCAGTATTAATGTCCCTCTATAGACCCCCAGTCAGATAAAGGTCAGAACTAATGTCCCTCTATAGACCCCCAGTCACATAAAGGTCAGTACTAATGTCCCTCTATAGACCCCCAGTCAGATAAAGGTCAGTACTAATGTCCCTCTATAGACCCCCAGTCACATAAAGGTCAGTACTAATGTCCCTCTATAGACACCCAGTCACATAAAGGTCAGTACTAATGTCCCTCTATAGACCCCCAGTCAGATAAAGGTCAGTACTAATGTCCCTCTATAGACCCCCAGTCACATAAAGGTCAGTACTAATGTCCCTCTATAGACACCCAGTCACATAAAGGTCAGTACTAATGTCCCTCTATAGACCCCCAGTCAGATAAAGGTCAGTACTAATGTCCCTCTATAGACCCCCAGTCACATAAAGGTCAGTACTAATGTCCCTCTATAGACACCCAGTCACATAAAGGTCAGTACTAATGTCCCTCTATAGACCCCCAGTCAGATAAAGGTCAGTACTAATGTCCCTCTATAGACCTCCAGTCAGATAAAGGTCAGTACTAATGTCCCTCTATAGACCTCTAGTCAGATAAAGGTCAGTACTAATGTCCCTCTATAGACCCTAAGTCACATAAAGGTCAGTACTAATGTCCCTCTATAGACCCCCACTCAGATAAAGGTCAGTATTAATGTCCCTCTATAGACCCCCAGTCAGATAAAGGTCAGTACTAATGTCCCTCTATAGACCCCCAGTCACATAAAGGTCAGTACTAATGTCCCTCTATAGACACCCAGTCACATAAAGGTCAGTACTAATGTCCCTCTATAGACCCCCAGTCAGATAAAGGTCAGTACTAATGTCCCTCTATAGACCTCTAGTCAGATAAAGGTCAGTACTAATGTCCCTCTATAGACCCCCAGTCAGATAAAGGTCAGTACTAATGTCCCTCTATAGACCTCCAGTCAGATAAAGGTCAGTACTAATGTCCCTCTATAGACCCTAGTCAGATAAAGGTCAGTACTAATGTCCCTCTATAGACCCCCAGTCAGATAAAGGTCAGTACTAATGTCCCTCTATAGAAACCCAGTCAGATAAAGGTCAGTACTAATGTCCCTCTATAGACCCCCAGTCAGATAAAGGTCAGTACTAATGTCCCTCTATAGACCCCAGTCAGATAAAGGTCAGTACTAATGTCCCTCCATAGACCCTCAGTCAGATAAAGGTCAGTACTAATGTCCCTCTATAGACCCCCAGTCACATAAAGGTCAGTACTAATGTCCCTCTATAGACCTCCAGTCAGATAAAGGTCAGTACTAATGTCCCTCTATAGACCCCCATCAGATAAAGGTCAGTACTAATGTCCCTCTATAGACCTCCAGTCAGATAATGGTCAGTACTAATGTCCCTCTATAGACCCCCAGTCAGATAAAGGTCAGTACTAATGTCCCTTTTATAGACCCCCAGTCAGATAAAGGTCAGTACTAATGTCCCTCTATAGACCCCAGTCAGATAAAGGTCAGTACTAATGTCCCTTTTATAGACCCCCAGTCAGATAAAGGTCAGTACTAATGTCCCTCTATAGACCCCAGTCAGATAAAGGTCATTACTAATGTCACTCTATAGACCCCCAGTCATACAAAGGTCAGTATTAATGTCCCTCTATAGACCCCCAGTCAGATAAAGGTCAGTACTAATGTCCCTCTATAGACCCTAGTCAGATAAAGGTCAGTACTAATGTCCCTCTATAGACCCCCAGTCAGATAAAGGTCAGTACTAATGTCCCTCTATAGACCCCCAGTCACATAAAGGTCAGTACTAATGTCCCTCTATAGACCCCCAGTCACATAAAGGTCAGTACTAATGTCCCTCTATAGACCCCCAGTCACATAAAGGTCAGTACTAATGTCCCTCTATAGACCCCCAGTCAGATAAAGGTCAGTACTAATGTCCCTCTATAGACCTCCAGTCAGATAAAGGTCAGTACTAATGTCCCTCTATAGACCCTAGTCAGATAAAGGTCAGTACTAATGTCCCTCTATAGACCCCCAGTCAGATAAAGGTCCGTACTAATGTCCCTCTATAGACCCCCAGTCAGATAAAGGTCAGTACTAATGTCCCTCTATAGACCCCCACTCAGATAAAGGTCAGTACTAATGTCCCTCTATAGAAGGTCAGTACTAATGTCACCTCTATAGACCCCCACTCAGATAAAGGTCAGAACTAATATTCCCACTATAGACCACCAGTCAGATAAAGGTCAGTACTAATGTTCCTCTATAGACCCCCACTCAGATAAAGGTCAGTACTAATGTCCCTCTATAGGACCCCAGTCAGATAAAGGTCAGTACTAATGTCCCTCTATAGACCCCCAGTCAGTCCTCAGCTAGATGTTGTGCCCAAAATATTGTCTTCATGTATTTGTCACTATTTAATGACACACTTTATAAACACTATAACTGAAGACAAACAACATTGTAACTAAATGTTACTCAGATAATTTAGTGGTGAAACTAAAATGCCCTGTGATACCTCTGGCACAGCCATACTGCCCCCCCCCCTTCCCCCTCCTTTCCATGTTATCCGCTATTGATAAGTGTTATCAGTGTTTGGCACATAACTTGCATGCTCATAGTGAGCTAGCAACTAAACTGTTGTAAATGGAATATACTCTGATTGGACTATCGTGGTAAGTGGGGTTCCTCAGGGCTCAGTATTAGGTCCCCTACTTTTTAACAATTTTATTAATGACTTAGAGGTATGATTGGAGTGTGGGGTCTTCATTTTCGCTGATGACACAAAGTAATTAAATCAGATAATGATGTGCTTTCCCTCCAAAGGGATTTACATAAAATTGAGGAATGGGCATCTAAATGGCAGATGAGATTTAATACGAATAAATGTAAAGTTATGCATTTGGGAAGGAAAAATAGCCATGCAATTTATAATCTTAATGGAGCCAATCTAGGTGTATCGGATATTGAAAGGGATTTGGGAGCTTGTGGACAACCACCTAGGTAACAGTGCTCAAAGCCAAGCAGCAGCTGCAAAGGCAAATAAAATATTAGCATGTATTAAGAAGGGTATAGAAGCCAGGGAAGCAAATATAATTCTGCCACTATACAAATCTCTAGTATGCCCTCATTTGGAATATGGAGGACAATTTTGGGCACCATTTCATAAAAAGGACATTTTTGAGCTGGAAAAGGTACCGAGGAGGGCAACAAAACTAATAAGGGGAATGGAGGGGCTAAGTTATGAAGAAAGACTAACCGAATTACACTTATTCTCTCTAGAAAAAATGCATCTAAGAGGAGATATGATTACCTTATATAAATACATCCAGGGTCAGTATAAAGATTTGGAGCTTTTTGTGCCAAGAGGTTTTCAACTGACAAGAGGACATCCCTTGAGGTTAGAAGTAAAAATATTTCACCTTAAAGAAAGATAAGGGTTCACAGTAAGGGTGGTTAATCTGTGGAATTCTCTACCAAAGGAGGTGGTGACAGCGGATTTGATAGATAACTTTAAAAAGGGATTGGATATATTTTTAATTAAAAAGGGCATTCAGGGTTATCCTGGATAATTAGAGAGGGAGTATTGATCCAGGGATGAATCCGATCGACAATATCTGGGGTCAGGAAGGATTTTTTTTTTCCCTTTTGAGACGATTGGCATAGTTTCACTGGGTTTTTTCTGTTTGCCTTCCTGTGGATCAATTAACAATTGACAATTAATCTGCATATTGCAGATCAGAGGAGATCTAAAAACGTTGAACTTGACGGACTAAAAGTATTTTTTTAACCTCAATTACTATGTAACTATCAGCATGTGCTAACCTTATAATCTATTAAGAAATTGCCAGTCAAAAATGACGGGAGTAAAATAGTAAGCCTGGCAATGTTGTTTGCCACCCAATGCGAGGCTATGGACCCTCTGAGCACTTTTTACATCCTTCGGTCTCATTTTCGTCATTTTGCGGGGGTTTTCAGCAGCCATTTTTTTTCTTGCGGAGGCGATTTTAGTTTGTAAAAAAACGCCAAATATGCCTCAAATTAACTTGCAACCTCACTCCCTGGCTCCCTGGCTCTCCCCCTGTGCTGTGTGTGAGTGTGGAAGTTAATTTGAGGCATATTTGGTGTTTTTTTAGTTTTTTTCCATTAAAGTGGGATTTTTGCGAGCCGCACAGTGCATGTACTGGTTTCGGTCCTAAGTCGTACGGGTCGCGAGTCCTGCATGCCTCAACTGCTCGCCTCGCTTTGCAAGGCTTGCAGTGCAATGAGCGCCTTCGGACATATAATGTCCAAATATTCCATATTTAGAGTTTGATCTAAAAATTCCAACATGAGTGATCTGAACTTTATATTCCCCTGCCTTGAATGTTTTAAGATAAAGGGATATTTGGGTATGGATAATAAAAGTGTCTAACTCTGATTAATAAAACGCGCCCAGCTCATGTTTGCGCCACTTCCCCAGCTTTCTTGCATCGCCTTTATGTACACTTTCTAAGCTTCAGATCACTCATTTTGCAATATGCAGCCACACAAGGAATAACGTGTAATATTGTGGAATTCGGGCTGCGTGGAACACTGGAGTAATTCTGTGTCTCACCCCAGGGAGTCGGGGGCGCTCAATGACCCCTTTGTTCCCCTAACAAGAGGCCATTGCTTCCCCCGGCTCAGTGTCAGAGCTGCCTCTGTGCGCCGGCCAGCGCTTAACCACAAAGAGCTGATTGCAGAGGGCCAGAGCGCTGCAGAGTATCACCCCTGTGTGTACAGGCTCTGCAGGTGATTTCTGTTGAATAGAGATGTGACACACAAGGTATGAATAACAAGACTTGATCGCAGATAAGACCCATGTAATCTACCTAGAATCTGCAGGACAGTGTTGTCATATCCTGTTGTTGTTTAGTCATTCAGTCGTGGCCATCTCCCCATGACCCTATGAAAATCAGCACGTCAGCACGTCTAGTTGTGTTCATCCATAAGGTTTTCTTGGCAAAGATACTAGTGTGGGCTGCTAGTTCTTTCTCCAGTGGACTGTGATTTGTCTGACCTCTCTGCTATGACCTGCACAACTTAGGTGACCCTACATAGTATAGCTCAGAGCTTCATTGAGGTACACAAGCCCCTTCACCACAACAAGGTAGCGATCCAGAAGGGGATGCATATCCTAGGCATGCTTAAATTCATCAACTGTATATAACCCAACCGCACTCACAGGAAGGCAGTCCCACGTATCTACTACTCTTTCTGTAAATCACTTCTGCACATTATCTTCTGCCTTCATAAATAAACCTTAGTCTTAATTCCCTGATCCTAAACCCTTTTACTTTTAGAGGAACTAGCCATGCATTGCATCAGATTAAGGGTTAATAATAAACTTCCTATTCTGAGAAACTGCAGGCAGATTGCCTGATGGCGGCACAAGGCGGGGCGTATTCACTATAAGAAAGAAATGGTGGGTGGGGCGGGGGGGGGGGGCTGAGCCTTGTTGGGTTCTGTGTTGCTACATTGTAACAATTAACTTCTCATCAAATACCATGTTTCTTATTCCAGGTACACAATCCTGTTATCAGTACCTGTGGGCAGCCCCTTGCATGTGTAAGCTGCCTGGCTGAGCTGATTGATTAGAATTGTTTTCACCTCATTGAAGCACTTGCATTTAGGATTGCCACACGGTATCTCCCACTACAGCTGTATTTATATTTAATAATATAAAATTGATCTATTTTGTTTTATGTTCTAAAAACAGTTTATTTACCTAATATTAATAAATCATACAGTAAATCAGGGCATGCTCCGCCAGCTGTGCGGATGTACTGTCCCTTTAACACTGGATTTCAGGACTCTGCATCGCCATTACTGGGGGCTCTGAGTAACAATGGGGGATTTGTACAAGTAACCCTTTGATTACTATCCATTTACTTTCATGAAGTTTTATTTTCTTTTAGATAAAGAAAAGATCGATATAGATAATAAATGTGAATTAGTCAGAATATGAATAAATGTAAAGAGACAAGAAAAAAGAAACAAAATATGATAAATACATAAAAGAATAGAAACACGTATATATAGTGAGTTTGCAAAATAAACTGCTAAGCGTGACATTTCAGGCGACACCAAGAGCGAGCGAAAGTAAGAAACCGCGTCCCACACGTAGCCTCATCGGAGGTGCCAAAAGCATCACTCCTGCATCAATAAATCACGAAGACAAGGTCAGAGCAAGGACCGGCGTCCTGACCATCTCAGGGGCACAGCAAGGTTAGATACAATAGGTTCATATTTTATATTATTATTATTATTATTATTATTATCCTTTATGTATAAAGCACCAACGAGAGTATACGAGATTTTATTCTATATATGACACACAGTGTCAGGTCCATCTCTAACAAGGCCTGATAACATTACTGAATTCTTCATGAAGTGTTAGATATTGTGTGACTCACTTGACCGACCTTGGCCTGAATAATCTGCCCGTTTCTGTCCTTATCAGGAAGTCTCACTCACTATTACTATTATTTGGAGAACTTTTCAACCAATATCTACCTATAGCTCTAGTCATAGGTGTCCTTTTGTGTATAACAAATATGATATAATTATAAAAATTAAACTATTAAAATAGGAATCATAGTGTGCATAGCAAATAGCATATATAATACAATTATAAGCACTTAAACCATTTAAATAGGAATCACACTGTGTATAACAAATATTATATAGTTATAATAAAACTATTAAAATAGGATAACCAGACCTATAGGACAAACCTACCTCAGGTATTATCCGTTCTCAGATTGAGCACCCCAAATGTTGTTGTTGTGTATGCAAGTGACCCTTTTTTTCTCATCCTAAGGGTGATAGGGGGAACCAGACGTGGGCTCCTTGCTCACTTTGCCTTAGGGACTACAGCTGCAGCTCACTGACGAGGCCCACAGAGGGGCGAAACGCGTCTGGGGGTTGGCTGTTTCTTCTGTTTAGAGTAGGATTGCCTGGTATTTTGAGTGAGACCAGATTGATGTGAAGGGCACAAGTGAGCTAAAAGAGGTTGCTTTCTGAGTAGGTAACCAGACCTATAGAACAAACCTACTTCAGATATTGTCCGTTCTCAGATTGAGCACGTCTAATTTCATTGTTCTATTAAAATAGGAATCATACTGTTCATAGCAGATAGCATATATAATACAATTATAAGCACTGAAACCATTAAAATCGGAATCACATGGTGTATAACAAATAATATATATAATAAAACTATTAAAATAAGAATCATACTGTGCATAGCACATATAATACAATTATAAGCATTTAAACCATTTAATAGGAATAACATTGTGTATAACATATATCATTATAATAAAACTGTTAAAATAGGAATAACGCTGTGTATAGCACATTTAAAACAATTATAATAATTTAAATCATTTAAATAGGAATCACTATAAAAATATAATATAATTATAAGAAAACAGAATCACACTGTGCATAGCAAGTAGAATAGAAGTATTATCATTTGAACTTATAAAATAGGAATCATGCTGTGTATAGCAAAAATAGTACAATATTAAACATGAAAAGTATTAAAATAGGAATCACGCTATGAAAAGCACTTATGATACAATAATAATCATTTAAACTATTAAAATAGGAATAACACTATGTATAGCACATATAGTACAATATTAAACATTTAAACTACTAAAATAGGAATCACGCTATTTAGGGAACCTGTAATGCAATTATAATCATTTAATCTATTAAAATAGGAATCGCACTGTGAATAACAAATATAATATAATTATAAACTTATTTATAGTTTCTCTTGCATTTCTCACAATAATGTGAACTGACACAGACCATACTGACAATAAAAGGCCTGTACAGTATTCAATATATATTTAGTTTTCACCAAATTGAGCGATCAATCACAAATGAAGTGTGTTTATTTAGAAACTGATTAACAAAATCCGAATTTGAAGCAAAAATCAATCTTTCTTTGCTTTTAAACTTTGGAGTGGCAAGTGAAAGAACCACTGTGTAAAAACAAAAAATAAACTAAATAAATAAATATATATACAGTGGATATAAAAAGTCTACACACCCCTGTTAAAATGTCAGGTTTCTGTGCTGTAAAAAAATGAAACAAAGATAAATCATTTCAGAACTTTTTCCACCTTTAATGTGACCTATAAACTGTACAACTCAGTTGAAAAACAAACTGAAATCTTTTAGGTAGAGGGAAGAAAAAATATAAAAATAAAATAATATGGTTGCATAAGTCTGCACACCCTTAAACTAATACTTTGTTGTTGCCCCTTGTGATTTTATTACAGCACTCAGTCTTTTTGGGTATGAGTCTATCAGCATGGCACATTTTGACTTGGCAAGATTTGCCCACTCTTCTTTGCAAAAACACCCCAAATCTGTCAGATTGCGAGGGCATCTCCTGGGCACAGCCCTCTTCAGATCACCCCACAGATTTGCAATCAGATTCAGGTCTGGGCTCTGGCTGGGCCATTCCAAAACTTTAATCTTCTTCTGGTGAAGCCATTCCTTTGTTGATTTGGATGTATGCTTTGGGTCGTTGTCATGCTGAAAGATGAAGTTCCTCTTCATGTTCAGCTTCCTAGCAGAAGCCTGAAGGTTTTGTGCCAATATTGACTGGTATTTGGAACTGTTCATAATTCCCTCTATCTTAACTAAGGCCCCAGTTCCAGCTGAAGAAAAACAGCCCCAAAGCATGATGCTGCCACCCCCATGCTTCACTGTGGGTATGGTGTTCTTTTGGTGATGTGCAGTGTTGTTTTTGCGCCAAACATATCTTTTGGAATTATGGCCAAAAAGTTCAACCTTGGTTTCATCAGACCATAACACCTTTTCCCACATGCTTTTGGGAGACTTCAGATGTGTTTTTGCAAAATGTAGCCTGGCTTGGATGTTTTTCTTCGTAAGAAAAGGCTTTCGTCTTGCCACTCTACCCCATAGCCCAGACATATGAAGAATACGGGAGATTGTTGTCACATGTACCACACAGCCAGTACTTGCCAGATATTCCTGCAGCTCCTTTAATGTTGCTGTAGGCCTCTTGGTAGCCTCCCAGACCATTTTTCTTCTGGTCTTTTCATCAATTTTGGAGGGAGCGTTAGTTCTTGGTAATGTTACTGTTGTGCCATATTTTCTCCACTTGATGATGACTGTCTTCACTGTGTTCCATGGTATATCTAATGCCTTGGAAATTATTTTGTACCCTTCTCCTGACTGATACCTTTTAACAATGAGATCCCTCTGATGCTTTGGTAGCTCTCTGGGGACCATGGCTTTTGCTGTGGGATGAGACTAAGAAAATTTCAGGAAAGACCAACTAGAGCAGCAGAACTTTATTTGGGGTTAATCAGAGGCACTTTAAATGATAGCAGGTGTATGCTGACTCCTATTTAACACGATTTGGAATGTGATTGCTTAATTCTGAACACAGCTACATCCCTAGTTATAAGAGGGTGTGCAGACTTATGCAACCACATTATTTTTATATTTTATTTTTCCTTCCTCCACCTAAAAGATTTCAGTTTGTTTTTCAATTGAGTTGTACAGTTTATAGGTCACATTAAAGGTGGAAAAAGTTCTGAAATGATTTATCTTTGTCTCATTTTTTTACAGCACAGAAACCTGACATTTTAACAGGGGTGTGTAGACTTTTTATATCCACTGTATATATATATCTTATAGTTATGTCTAAGAAAATAAGTACCGTATTTATCGGCGTATAACACGCACTTTTTCTCCCTGAAAATAGGGAGCAAATGATAGGTGCGAGTTATACGCCAATATTCCCTCCCCCCTCCTCATCCTCAACCTCCCTCCGCATTCTAACCCCTCCTCCTCATTCTAAACCCCCCCCCCCCAACCTAAACTGCCCTAAATACCTCCCCCTCACTTACTTGCTTCTGCTCCGGAGGCCGGAGCAGAAGCAGGTAAGTGAGGGGGAGGAATTTAGGGGGTTTAGGTTTAGGGGGGGGGGGGTTAGAATGAGGAGGGGGGTTAGAATGCGGAGGTGGGTTTAGAATGAGGAGTGAGGTTAAGGATAGGTGGGTTGAGGAAGGAGGAGGAGGATAGGGGGGTTGAGGGGGTTTGAGGAGGGAGGTTGAGGAGGGGGTTGAGGATAGGGGGGTTGAGGAAGGAGGATGAGGATGGGGGGGTTGAGGAGGTGGGTTGAGGGGGTTTGAGGATGAGGGGTTGAGGAGGGGGTTGAGGATGGGGGGTTGAGGAAGGAGGATGAGGGGGTTGAGGGGGTTTGAGGATGGGGGGGTTGAGGAGGGGGTTTGAGGAGGGAGGTTGAGGAGGGGGTTGAGGATGGGGGGTTGAGGAGGGAGGATGAGGAGGGAGGTTGAGGATGAGGAGGGGGTTGAGGATGAGGAGGGAGGTTGAGGAGGGGGGTTGAGGTTGAGGAGGGGGTTTGAGGATAGGGGGGTTGAGGAAGGAGGATGAGGATGGGGGGTTGGGGAGGGGGTTGAGGGGGTTTGAGGATGGGGGGATTGAGGAGGGGGTTGAGGAGGGAGGTTGAGGAGGGGGTTGAGGATGGGGGGTTGAGGAAGGAGGATGAGGGGGTTGAGGGGGTTTGAGGATGGGGGGGTTGAGGAGGGGGTTTGAGGAGGGAGGTTGAGGAGGGGGTTGAGGAGGGAGGATGAGGAGGGAGGTTGAGGATGAGGAGGGGGGTTGAGGATGAGGAGGGAGGTTGAGGAGGGGGGTTGAGGTTGAGGAGGGGGGTTGAGGTTGAGGAGGGGGTTTGAGGATAGGGGGGTTGAGGAAGGAGGATGAGGATGGGGGGTTGAGGAGGGGGTTGAGGGGGTTTGAGGATGGGGGGATTGAGGAGGGGGTTGAGGAGGGAGGTTGAGGAGGGGGTTGAGTATGAGGAGGGGGTTGAGTATGAGGAGGGAGGTTGAGTATGAGGAGGGGGGTTGAGGATGAGGAGGGAGGTTGAGGAGGGGGGTTGAGGAGGGGGGTTGAGGAAGGAGGATGAGGATGGGGGGTGGAGGAGGGGGTTGAGGATGGTGGGTTTGAGGAGGTGGTTGAGGAGGGAGGTTGAGGTTGAGGATTTTGCTTCAGAGTTTTTTATTTGAAAAAAAAAAAATTCCCTGAAATTTCCTTCTTAAAATGAAGTGCGTGTTATACGCCGGTGCCTGTTATATGCTGATAAATACGGTAGTTGGGAAAAATGACAAAAAACAACAACATTGTGGTCACTAGAGTATCCATGATACTTGTGAAGGTTGTGTACGAGAGGAGCATTAACATTTCTGGAGGAGCAGAGCTTGCAGTTAACCCAAAGCATGTGCAAGTAAAGGGGGAGGTATCAAATATATAAGCTCTGAAGATACAACAAACCCCCCTCCCATCTCCCTCAGTTGCTCAGTAGATAAGCACATGCCCTAAGGCTCCAAGCTTGCAGGAAGTGCTAACAACAGGCAAGATAAGAATTTTCTATATACAGAATTTGTGTATCTGTTTATTTTAAATTATTTTACTTTTACTTATTTTCTAATTTCTTTGGGAAAAAAATGTCTGTAATCATTAAACCGTTCCTTTAAATGCATTATATGAGCGAGCCTGTACGCCTCATAGATCTGGAAGATAAATGTACATAGACAGTAAGACATAAGATATGTAAATCTGTGCTAAGCATGTTGCAGTAACACGGATCCCATGACACCTTCAGGCTAATCTGTCATGACAAGGAAATTCTGAGAAATTACTTGGAATCTCTATAAATCACATAGTAACTGAGGATGGGGGAAGGAACTGAGGACGGGGAGAAGGAACTGAGGATTTGGGAAGGAACTGTAGAAGGGGGAAGGAACTGAGGATGGGGAAGGAGCTGTAGAAAGGGGGAAGGAACTGAGGATGGGGGAAGGAACTGAGGATGGGAAGAAGGAACTGAGAATGGGGGAAGGAGCTGTATAAGGGGAAAGGAACTGAGGATGGGGAGAAGGAACTGAGGACGGGGGAAGGAACTGAAGATGGGGGTAGGAACTGATGATGGGGGAAGGAGATGTAGAAGGGGGAAGGGACTGAGGATGGGGAGAAGGAACTGAGGATGGGGGAAGGAACTGTAGAAGGGGGAAGGAGCTGTAGAAAGGGGGAAGGAACTGAGGCTGGGGGAAGGAACTGAGGATGGGGAGAAGGAACTGAGAATGGGGGAAGGAACTGTAGAAGGGGGAAGGAACTGAGGACGGGGAGAAGGAACTGAGGACGGGGGAAGGAACTGAGGATGGGGAAGGAACTGTAGAAGGGGGGAAGGAACTGAGGTTGGGGGAAGGAACTGAGGATGGGGAGAAGGAACTGAGGATGGGGGAAGGAACTGTAGAAGGAGGAAGGAACTGAGGACAGGAAAAAGGAACTGAGGATGGGGAGAAGGAAGTGAGGTTAGGGGGAGGTAACTGAGGATGGGGGAAGGATCTGTAGGAGGGGGGAGGAACTCAGGATGGGAGAGAAGAACCTGAGGATGGAGGAGAAGGAACTGAGGATGGGGAGAAGGAACTGAGGATGGGGGATAGGAACTGAGGATGGGGGAAGGAACTGAGGATGGGGGAAGGAACTGAGGATGGGGGATAGGAACTGAGGTTGGGGGAAGGAACTGAGGATGGAGGGAAGGAACTGAGGTTAGGGGAGAAGGACTGAGGATGGAGGAGAAGGAACTGAGGATGGGGGAGAAGGAGCTGAGGATGGGGAAAAAGGAACTGAGGAAAGTGGAAAGTAACTGAGGATGGGGGAAGGCACTGATGATTGGGGGAGGATCTGTAGAAGGGGGGAAGGGACTGAGGACGCGGGAGAAGGAAGTAAGGATGGGGGAAGGAACAGTAGAAGAGGGAAGGAACTGTAGAAGGGGGAGAAGGAACTTAGTATGGGGGAAGGAACTTAGTATGGGGGAAGGAACTGAGTATGGATGGAAGGAACTGAGGGTGGTGGAAAAGGAACTGAGGACGGGGAGAAGGAACTGAGGATGGGGGGAAGGAATTGAGGATGGAGGGAAAAACTGAGGGTAGGGGAGAAGGAACTGGGGACGGGGGAGAAGGAACTGAGGATGGGGGAGAATTAACTGAGGACAGGGAGAAGGAACTGAGGATGGGGAGAAGGAACAGAGGATGTGGGAAAGGAACTGAGGACAAGGAGAGGGAACTGAGGATGGGGAAGGAACTGAAGATGAGGAGAAGGAACTGAGGATGGGGGGAAGGAACTGAGGACAGGGAGAAGGAACTGAGGATGGGGAGAAGGAACAGAGGATGTGGGAAAGGAACTGAGGACAAGGAGAGGGAACTGAGGATGGGAAAGGAACTGAGGATGAGGAGAAGGAACTGAGGATGGGGGGATGGAGCTGAGGACAGGGAGAAGGAACAGGGAACGTAGAGAAGGAACTAAGGATGGGGAGAAGGAATAGGGGATGTAGAGAAGGAACTGAGGATGGGGAGAAGCAACAAAGGATACGGGAAAGGAACTGAGGACGAGGAGAGGGAACCGGGGATGGGGGAAAGAATTGAGGACGGGGGAAGGAACTGAGGATGAGGAGAAGGAACTATGGACGAGAAGAAGAAACTGAGGACGGAGGGAAGAAACTGAGGACGGAGAGAAGGAACAGAGGATGTGGGAAAGGAACTGAGGACGAGGAGAGGGAACTGAGGATGGGGAAAGAATTGAGGACGGGGGAAGGAACATAGGACGGGGGGAAGGAACTGAGGACAGGGGAAGGAACTGAGGACGGGAGAAGGAACTGAGGATGAGGAGAAGGAATTAAGGTGGGGGAAGGAATTGAGGATGGGGGGAAGGAACTGAAGATGGGAGAGAAGGAACTGAAGATGGGGAGAAGGAACTGAGGACAGGGGAAGGAACTGAGGATGTAGAGGTCCCAACATCGGCAACTATGTAGGAGCCTTTTATTTAGTCTCTGTTGCCTAAATTATTTTTTGTTTGTTTTTTATAAATATTGTAATTAGGTTAATTAATTAACTTTCGCTCCTCATTGTAATCGCAAGAAGATCGCAGGATAACTGTTTTGATGTTTAATAAAGATTTTTAAAAATATATAATGATGTTCTTAAAAGGATATGGAAGGTTCCTGGGTGTTACTAGGTAGATAATATCTCTGTGTATCTATTTACTTTTATGTACTTTATTTTGTTAAGAAGTGCTTACAAACTCTGTATATTCTGCCTGAAATCAAATGAATAGTCCCTGTATGGGTCTGCCCACTTCAGCTCACAGTGAAAGATAGATAGAAAGATAGATAGATAGATAGATAGATAGATAGGTAGATAGATAGATACAGAAGAGATAGATAGATAGATAGATAGATAGATAGATAGATAGAGGGATAGATAGAGGGATAGATAGATAGATAGATAGATAGATAGATGGATAGATAGATAGATAGATAGATAGATAGAGGGATAGAGGGATAGATAGATAGATAGATAGATAGATAGATAGATAGATAGATAGATAGATAGATAGATAGATAGATAGAGGGATAGATAGATAGATAGATAGATAGATAGATGGATGGATGGATAGATGGATGGATGGATAGATGGATGGATGGATGGATAGATGGATGGATGGATAGATGAATGGATAGATGGATGGATGGATAGATGGGTGGATGGATGGATAGATAGATAGATAGATAGATAGATAGATAGAGGGATAGATAGATAGATAGATAGATAGATAGATAGATAGATAGATAGATAGATAGATAGATAGATAGATAGACAGCTGTATTATATACCTAGTAACATCCAGGAACTTCCATATACCTGCGCAGTAAATGGCGGGTATTAATTCCCTCTGCGCCCTCTCAGTCATCACTTCCTTCACTCTACTGGAAAGTTAATTATAATAATGATTTTGTAGACCCATCATAGGAAATAATCCCATCACTAACGTTATGCCATATAAGTGATAATATGGAACCATCGCACCTCACGGTGGGCTCTAGGGATTCTGGGTAATTCCACTGAACCGCACACTACATTAAGCTCAGATAACTTTAATCAATAAGTAGCTCTCTGCAGGCGCTCAGATCACCGGACGCACCGCGATAATCCTACGAGAAGACAACTCAGACTTGTGTATAAGGAGTAGATTATTTAATTATCCATTAAATGATTGCTAATCGCAGCCTCGTTATATCCCACCCACCCTAATTATGTTATTATTTGTTTATTTTTGTTTAATCATTTTGTGACTGTAACAAAAACGATATATAGGTGGAGGACAATGCGTTAGGAGTGCCGGGATATTTACTAGAGCCAGTGGGGCTACTACTGGTGCACCGGGGCCCACAGCAGGTTGGGGGCCCTCTGCTAATAGCAGCAGCCTGGAGTAAACAGAAATACTTAATTTAACAGGGGAAGGGGACATCATTACGCTTAATAAACTTTACATGGTGTATAGAGATGTTGTAAGAGGGCCCCAAACAGTTTTTTACTGGGGCCCTCTATTAGCTCGACCTGATACTGCTAAGAGCCAAAGCACAATTTACTAAATCTCCTATATTATAATGACCTCATGATGAGCCGTTAAGATGTGATTAGATAATGTAATACAATAATAATCATTTAAACTATTAAAATAGGAATCATGCTGTGTATAGCAAATACAGTTCTACTAATTAAAACTATTAAAATAGGAATCATGCTGTGTATAGCAAATACAGTTCTATTAATTAAAACTATTAAAATAGGTATAATGCTGCATGTTACTAATAATATATTATTATAATTATCCCTCAGCAGTCTCATCTTTCCTCCGCCATCACTCTCTGCCTGCCCTCCCCCAGCAGTCTAATTTTTCCTCCATCTCGCTCTCTGCTTGCCCCCCCAGCAGTCTCATCTTTCCTACCTCTCTCTCTCTGCCTGCCCTCCCCTCAACAGTCTCATCTTTCCTCTCGCTCTCTGCCTCGCAGTGTTTCATCTTTCCTCCCCTCTCGCTCTCTGCCTGGCAGTCTCATCTCCCCTCTCACTCTGCCTGGCAGTCTCATCTTTCTTCTCACTCTCTGTCTGGCAGTCTCATCTTTCCTCTCCTCTCACTCTCTGCCTGGCAGTCTCATCTCCCCTCTCACTCTGCCTGGCAGTCTCATCTTTCTTCTCACTCTCTGTCTGGCAGTCTCATCTTTCCTCCCCTCTCGCTCTCTGCCTGGCAGTCTCATCTTTCCTCTCCTCTTGCTCTCTGCCTGGCAGTCTCATCTTTCCTCTCCTCTCACTCTCTGTCTGGCAGTCTCATCTCTCCTCTCGCTCTCTGCCTGGCAGTCTCATCTTTCCTCTCGCTCTCTTCCTGGCAGTCTCATCTTTCCTCTCGCTCTCTGCCTGGCAGTCTCATCTTTCCTCTCGCTCTCTTCCTGGCAGTCTCATCTTTCCTCCCGCTCTCTGCCTGGCAGTCTCATCTTTCTTCTCACTCTCTGCCTGGCAGTCTCATCTTTCCTCTCGCTCTCTTCCTGGCAGTCTCATCTTTCCTCTCGCTCTCTGCCTGGCAGTCTCATCTTTCCTCTCACTCTCTGCCTGGCAGTCTCATCTTTATTCTCACTCTCTGCCTGGCAGTCTCATCTCTCCTCTCGCTCTCTGCCTGGCAGTCTCATCTTTCCTCTCGCTCTCTGCCTGGCAGTCTCATCTTTCCTCTCGCTCTCTGCCTGACAGTCTCATCTTTATTCTCAATCTCTGCCTGGCAGTCTCATCTCTCCTCTCGCTCTCTGCCTGGCAGTCTCATCTTTCCTCTCGCTCTCTGCCTGGCAGTCTCATCTCTCCTCTCGCTCTCTGCCTGGCAGTCTCATCTCTCCTCTCGCTCTCTGCCTGGCAGTCTCATCTCTCCTCTCACTCTCTGCCTGGCAGTCTCCTCTTTGCTCTCCTCTCGCTCTCTGCCTGGCAGTCTCATCTCTCCTCTTGCTCTCTGCCTGGCAGTCTCATCTTTCCTCTCCTCTCACTCTCTGCCTGGCAGTCTCATCTCTCCTCTCGCTCTCTGCCTGGCAGTCTCATCTTTCCTCTCGCTCTCTGCCTGGCAGCCTCCTCTTTGCTCTCCTCTCGCTCTCTGCCTGGCAGTCTCATCTCTCCTCTCGCTCTCTGCCTGGCAGTCTCATCTCTCCTCTCGCTCTCTGCCTGGCAGTCTCATCTCTCCTCTCGCTCTCTGCCTGGCAGTCTCATCTCTCCTCTCGCTCTCTGCCTGGCAGCCTCCTCTTTGCTCTCCTCTCGCTCTCTGCCTGGCAGTCTCATCTCTCCTCTCGCTCTCTGCCTGGCAGTCTCATCTCTCCTCTCTCTCTCTGTGCCTGGCAGTCTCATCTCCCCCCCCCCCCCCGGGCCCCCATGGGTACATCTTGCAGCATTACAGAGTGCTGTGCTATATAATGACATTCCTTGCCCTTCTCCCCAGTGTTTTGGGAATGCATTTGTCCTGTTGAATCTCACTCAGCAGCAGAAGCAGGAAACACATGACAGAAATGAAATGTAAGCTGGCAATATCATTACATCAACATGCCCTGGCAGATTGGAGACCCTCAATGTCATTGCGGTCTAGAGCCATCTCCTGGCAAACAGCAGTACTGCAGGCATGGACTCAGCACCATGGACAGCAGCGGCAGGTTGTCATTTTTCAGTCATGTCCGAGTCTTCATGACCATGTGGAACTCAGCATGCCAGGCACACCAGTCAGCCACTGGCCCATGACCTCATTTATCCATCTCTGCCTCCCCCATCTTCGTGTGCCTTCAATCTTTTGCAGCATCAGAGTCTTCTCTAGGGAATCTTGTCTTCTCATGATATGGACCTGATATCTGAGCTTTAGCCTCATGATCAAACCTTCCAGTGAACAGTTTGTCTTAATTTCTTGTATTGTTTGACTGGATCTTCTTGCAGTTCTAAGCAGTTTTCTCCAACACCACAATTCAAAGGCGTCAATTCTCCGGCGCCCAGACTTCTTTATGGTCCAGATCTCACATCCATATGTTACTACCATAGAGCTAACTGTGTGTGTGGCTCTCCAGGACAGAACTTGCCTATCCCTGGACCAGGATATGGGGATATCACAACATCCACAACATATTTTTATTTCCATTCACCATCAGGACTGGGCAGTCACTTCTGCAGGGGCCTAGCCAATGACACTGGACCTCGTACCATCCACCTGAGCTGAAGTACTGACCAACTGACCATTTCTCAGTTCCATTCACCTTAGTTTCTTTTACCTCCAGACCTAGGTCCTCACATACCACCCTCTCTTCTGCCTCTGAACTCATATAACATGCCCTCCCACCTACCGTATCCACATCCCCCCACCTATGATTAGTGCTACTTTACAGTCCAGATTTCTGCAATAACCTCCATGTTTCATAGGTGTTTCAAGCACTCAGTCATGCAAGGCACTTTGTATAAAATGCCATATGTACAATTGTTAGCTCAAGGGCAGGGACCTCAACATCAGTCTGTTAAATTACATATTGTCATACCCATATATTATTGTACCCCAGCACTAAGGAATGGGTTAGTTCTATATAGGAGATAATAAATACCCAGCAGTCTATACCTGTTCTCTGTAACCTAAAACAAATTATCATAAAAAGCTGACAAAAGAACTGGTTTAAATGGAACTAAGAGGCTTGCTTATATTTAAATTTCAGTGGTTTTAACTACTAAACCATCTCACTAGAGGAATAATAATAAGTGAAAAATAACAATATAACTAATATTAAAAATGCACTAATCCCTCACTCAGCCTGCACAGCTGCTTCTAATCACTGGTTCATGTAGAGGTGGATTAAAAAATGCTTAGAAATAAATCAATCAATTACACCTGTGTCTTAGTTTAACCCCTTTCTCCCATTGATGATCTTTATCAGGGTGGAGGCAATCAGCTCCATTTTAAAGTGAATTTAAAATTGACTTTTGTTATTATAAATAATTAAACTGGAATTGTATTAATGGTTTATGCATAATTAAAATAATTAGCTTCTCTTGTTAGGGCATCACAGTGATCCTTTAAGATTAACTAGAATAAAGGTTCCCAATTAATGGAAAAAACAGCAGGACGGCGATGCAGTAATTACGATGAGATATAATCAGTGACTTGGGTCATTTATTCTATATATAACATTAGGGAAAGATGCTGTTATGGGAAGGGGTCTCAGGGAGGGATGCTGTTATGGGAAGGGGTCTCAGGGAGGGAGGCTGTTATAGGAAGGGGTCTTAGGGAGGGATGCTGTTATGGGAAGGGGTCTCAGGGAGGGGTGCCGTTATGGGAAGGGGTCTCAGGGAGGGATGCCGTTATGGGAAGGGGTCTCAGGGAGGGATGCTGTTATGGGAAGGGGTCTCAGGGAGGGATGTTGTTATGGGAAGGGGTCTCAGGGAGGGATGCTGTTATGGGAAGGGGTCTCAGGGAGGGATGCCGTTATGGGAAGGGGTCTCAGGGAGGGAATGCTTTTATGGGAAGGGGTCTCGGGGAGGGAGGCTGTTATGGGAAGGAGTCTCAGGGAGGGATGCCATTATGGGAAGGGGTCTCAGGGAGGGAATGCTTTTATGGGAAGGGGTCTCAGGGAGGGAGGCTGTTATGGGAAGGGGTCTCAGGGAGGGAATGCTTTTATGGGAAGGGTTCTCTGGGAGGGAGGCTGTTATGGGAAGGGTTCTCAGGGAGGGAGGCTGTTATGGGAAGGGGTCTAAGGGAGGGATGCCGTTATGGGAAGGGGTCTCAGGGAGGGAATGCTGTTATGGGAAGGGGTCTCAGGGAGGGATGCTGTTATGGGAAGGGGTCTCAGGGAGGGATGCTGTTATGGGAAATTGTCTCAGGGAGGGATGCTGTTATGGGAAGGGGTCTCAGGGAGGATGCTGTTATGGGAAGGGGTCTCAGGGAGGGAGGCTGTTATGGGAAGGGGTCTCAGGGAGGGAAAGCTTTTATGGGAAGGGTTCTCTGGGAGGGAGGCTGTTATGGGAAGGGTTCTCAGGGAGGGAGGCTGTTATGGAAAGGGGTCTAAGGGAGGGATGCCGTTATGGGAAGGGGTCTCAGGGAGGGAATGCTGTTATGGGAAGGGGTCTCAGGGAGGGATGCTGTTATGGGAAGGGGTCTCAGGGAGGGATGCTGTTATGGGAAAAGGGTCTCAGGGAGGGATGCTGTTATGGGAAATTGTCTCAGGGAGGGATGCTGTTATGGGAAGGGGTCTCAGGGAGGGATGCTGTTATGGGAAATTGTCTCAGGGAGGGATGCTGTTATGGGAAGGGGTCTCAGGGAGGGATGCTGTTATGGGAAGGGGTCTCAGGGAGGATGCTGTTATGGTAAGGGCTCTCAGGGAGGGATGCCGTTATGGGAAGGGGTCTCAGGGAGGGATGCTGTTATGGGAACGGGTCTCAGGGAGTGATGCTGTTATGGGAAGGGGTCTCAGGGAAGGAGGCTGTTATAGGAAGGAGTCTCCGGGAGGGATGCTGTTATGGGAAAGGGTCTCAGGGAGGGATGCTGTTATGGGAAGGGGTCTCAGGGAGGGATGTCGTTATGGGAAGGGGTCTCAGGTAGGGATGCTGTTATGGGAAGGGGTCTCAGGGAGGGAGGCTGTTATGGGAAGGGGTCTCAGGGAGGGATGCTGTTATGGGAAGGGGTCTCAGGGAGGGATGCTGTTATGGGAAATTGTCTCAGGGAGGGATGCTGTTATGGGAAGGAGTCTCAGGGAGGGATGCCGTTATGGGAAGGGGTCTCAGGGAGGGATGCTGTTATGGGAAGGGGTCTCAGGGAGGGAGGCTGTTATGGGAAAGTGTCTCTGGGAGGGATGCTGTTATGGGAAGGGGTCTCAGGGAGAAATGCTGTTATGGGAAATTGTCTCAGGGAGGGATGATGTTATGGGAAGGGGTCTCAGGGAGGGAATGCTTTTATGGGAAGGGGTCTCAGGGAGTGAGGCTGTTATGGGAAGGAGTCTCAGGGAGGGATGCCATTATGGGAAGGGGTCTCAGGGAGGGAATGCTTTTATGGGAAGGGGTCTCAGGGAGGGAATGCTTTTATGGGAAGGGATCTCAGGGAGGGAGGCTGTTATGGGAAGGGGTCTCAGGGAGGGAATGCTTTTATGGGACGGGGTCTCAGGGAGGGAATGCTGTTATGGGAAGGGATCTCAGGGAGGGATGCTGTTATGGGAAAGGATCTCAGGGAGGGATGCTGTTATGGGAAGGGTCTCAGGGAGGGATGCTGTTATGGGAAGGGGTCTCAGGGAGGGATGCTGTTATGGGAAATTGTCTCAGGGAGGGATGATGTTATGGGAAGGAGTCTCAGGGAGGGATGCTGTTATGGGAAGGGGTCTCAGGGAGGGAATGCTTTTATGGGAAGGGGTCTCAGGGAGGGAGGCTGTTATGGGAAGGAGTCTCAGGGAGGGATGCCATTATGGGAAGGGGTCTCAGGGAGGGAGGCTGTTATGGGAAGGGGTCTCAGGGAGGCAATGCTTTTATGGGAAGGGGTCTCAGGGAGGGAGGCTGTTATGGGAAGGGGTCTCAGGGAGGGAATGCTTTTATGGGAAGGGGTCTCAGGGAGGGAGGCTGTTATGGGAAGGGGTCTCAGGGAGGAATGCAGTTATGGGAAGGGGTCTCAGGGAGGGAGGCTGTTATGGGAAGGAGTCTCAGGGAGGAATGCTGTTATGGGAAAGGATCTCAGGGAGGGAGGCTGTTATGGGAAGGGGTCTTAGGGAGGGATGCTGTTATTGGAAGGGGTCTCAGGGAGGGATGCTGTTATGGGAAGGGGTCTCAGAGAGGGATGCTGTTATGGGAAGGGTTCTCAGGGAGGGATGTTGTTATGGAAAGGGGTTTCAGGGAGGGATGCTGTTATGGGAAGGGGTCTCAGGGAGTGATGCTGTTATGGGAAGGGGTCTCAGGGAGGGATGCTGTTATGGGAAAGGGTCTCAGGGAGGGATGATGTTATGGGAAGGGGTCTCAGGGAGTGATGCTGTTATGGGAAAGGGTCTCAGGGAGGGATGCTTTTATGGGAAGGGATCTCAGGGACGAAATGCTTTTATGGGAAGGGGTATCAGGGAGGGATGCTGTTATGGGAAGGGGTCTCAGGGAGGGATGCTGTTATGGGAAGGGGTCTCAGGGAGGGATGCTGTTATGGAAAGGGGTCTCAGGGAGGGATGCTGTTATGGGAAGGGGTCTCAGGGAGGGATGCTGTTATGGGAAGGGGTGTCAGGGAGGGAGGCTGTTATGGGAAAGGGTCTTAGGGAGGGATGCTGTTATGGGAAGGGGTCTCAGGGAGGGATGCTGTTATGGGAAATTGTCTCAGGGAGGGATGATGTTATGGGAAGGAGTCTCAGGGAGGGATGCTGTTATGGGAAGGGGTCTCAGGGAGGGAATGCTTTTATGGGAAGGGGTCTCAGGGAGGGAGGCTGTTATGGGAAGGAGTCTCAGGGAGGGATGCCATTATGGGAAGGGGTCTCAGGGAGGGAGGCTGTTATGGGAAGGGGTCTCAGGGAGGGAATGCTGTTATGGGAAGGGGTCTCAGGGAGGGATGCTGTTATGGGGAGGGGTTTCAGGGAGGGAGGCTGTTATGGGAAGGGGTCTCAGGGAGGGAATGCTTTTATGGGAAGGGGTCTCAGGGAGGGAGGCTGTTATGGGAAGGGGTCTCAGGGAGGGATGTTGTTATGGAAAGGGGTTTCAGGGAGGGATGCTGTTATGGGAAGGTGTCTCAGGGAGGGATGCTGTTATGGGAAATTGTCTCAGGGACGAAATGCTTTTATGGGAAGGGGTATCAGGGAGGGATGCTGTTATGGGAAGGGGTCTCAGGGAGGGATGCTGTTATGGGCAGGGGTCTCTGGGAGGGAT
>CM050169.1:240150242-240229490 GCA_027410445.1 Discoglossus pictus | reverse complement strand
CCAGGAATTGGTCACAATGGGATATAATGGGTCTGACTGACCTTTTGCCCATGTATGGAGCCTATTGGTCACAATGGATCTGACTGACCTTTTGCCCATGTATGGAGCCTATTGGTCACAATGGATCTGACTGACCTTTTGCCCATGTATGGAGCCTATTGGTCACAATGGATCTGACTGACCTTTTGCCCATGTATGGAGCCTATTGGTCACAATGGATCTGACTGACCTTTTGTCCATGTATGGAGCCTATTGGTCACAATGGGATATAATGGGTCTGACTGACCTTTTGCCCATGTATAGAGCCTATTGGTCACAATGGGATATAATGGGTCTGACTGACCTTTTGCCCATGTATGGAGCCTATTGGTCACAATGGGATATAATGGGTCTGACTGACCTTTTGCCCATGTAGGGAGCCTATTGGTCACAATGGGATATAATGGGTCAGTCGTATATTGATTTTTGAGAAAGATAGAGGGCCAGTTGTTTCAGAAGTTCAATAAAATATCCAAAGAAAAATTAGCAAATATAACTTTGTATTGTGTAATGGTCATTTAGCTGGCTCCTACCCATCTCATCTGGTTCAAGTGGTTTCTAGTCTGAACTTTAGTATATCTGGCCCTAGGACTCGCTAGATTATGTCCGTCCTACAGTATATCATAGGGATGGGGGTAACATTATATATATATATATATTATCCTCCTTGTGGACAGGCCCAATACATTGAAAAGGCTTAATATATATTTCTCATCAGAACTGAATGGAGATTTTATCTGCATCCAACGTCCTCTCTGCGATGACAAGTCAGGTGAACAAAAAAAACTAAAACAAAACATTGCTACCCAATTCATGAAAATTGTCTATAGTAGTTAGTAAAGGCTGTTTTCTTTAAGACGTTGCCTGGTTCTTCACAAGAGCATGCTGGGTATTCAGGGTCCTTATTCAGTTAATGTCTTGGCATTTGGAGAATGGTGGTCTCAGAAATGCAACTGGTTATTTTAGGGTCACCTGCGATCAGCCTATACCTGCCGCGACCTCTGCTGACCTCCCCTTGTCCATCTTCGAGTGTAGGACTGGTCTGGAGAACTGGTCAGGGGCTGATTCACTAAGTAGAGATATTATCTCTTATGTGGGAGATCCCATCTCTTTGCCCTACATGTGATACTTTGTATCAATGTTTTTATCTCTCATTAGCGAATAAGCCCCAAAGCTGCGCTATATGATGGAGAGCGGGATTATTATCTGTGACCCACACAATATGTGGAGAAACTCGCCCCACGCCGATCCCTCACGACTGTCCGGTTTGTACTAAATAAGGTACAAAGAGATAAAACATTCCATGAGCAGGTTTATCTACACCAAGGAGGGAAACGACATTCCAAGGAGGACCATTCACCCCAGAAAAGAAATAGCACAGCCACAAGAATGCAACTTTATTAAAAAAACTTATTATTTAAAAAGGGAGAGAGGAGAGAGGGCACAGAGAGAGAGAGAGACAGGGTACAGAGAGAGAGAGGGCGCAGAGAGAGAGATACAGGGTACACAGAGAGAGTACTCACAAAGAGACAGAACACACATTATTTAATACAATATTATACCCTCATTTTTGATGGGTAAGTTAGTATATAATGCTTCACAAATAATAAATCCCCCCGGTCATTTGTGTCCTGTTGTCCAGTCTCAGGGTTATTGTTGAGGTGCAATATAGATTTTAAGTTTCACTTTTGCCATTGACACTTGGAATGCTGAGCTGTTTGGTTCAAAAGATCAAGAGTCAACTCAAGAGTCAATTAGACATCAGCACTCGCCCCTTGATGTGACAAGTGTTGAGTTTCATATTTTTTTCCTGAAAACATGTTAAGGGGATGTGGGAGGTTTCTGATTTTGCTTGATTTGTAATTTGTAATGTCCCTTTTACTTTTATGTACTTTATTTTATTAGGTGCTTATAAGCTCTGTTTTATTGCATAAAATCATACAATTTGTACCTGTTTGGCTCTGCCCTTTGCAACTCATGAATACAAAGACTGATGCATAATTTTTCAAATTATCCTGTTAGTGACCTCTCTCAAGCATCATGTTGCAGAATGTTGCCACAGATTTTTTACTATGATGTACTGCACAACCTGTACTTAGAAGTACACTGTCTTCATAAGCTGCAGAGCTGAGAAGAAAACAGTTAGGAATTATTTGTATGGCTTTACATATATATATATATATATTATATCACTATAGTAGCTGTGGATCTTGCGATGTTGGTGATGTTTGTGATGTTGGTCACGCTTTTGCGTCCCTCGGCACTCATCGCGAGGCCTGCCGGGCTCGCATCACCCCCAGTACCTGGTTCCTGCCAGTAGCTGAAGCACGTACCTGAATGCAAGCTGCCAGCAGCGCCGCACTCCTCTGCGCCTCCCGTCATCTGGCCCAAACTATTTCTGGATCAAGCCGCGCATCACGCAAGCGGGTTGTGCATGTGCAATGCGCGGGTTGGTCCAGAAAGTAGTTCCAGCCGGAGGACAGGAGTCGCTGGTGAGTGCGGCGCTGCTGGCAGGGTCGTATCCTGGTGCCAGACACAGGGGAGGGAGAGGAGGGGGGAAAGGAGACAAGGGAGAGAGAGGAGGGTGAACGGAGAGACAAGGGAAGGAGACACAGGGGAGGGAGAGGGGGCAAAGGAGACACAGGGGAGGGAGAGAGGGGTAAGGGTGAGGAGGCAAAGGGAGAAGGGGTAAGGAGGCACAGGAGAGGGAGAGGGGGAAAGAAGACACAGGGGAGAGAGGAGGGAAGGAGAGACACAGGGGAGGGAGAGGTGGGGAAAAGACACAGGGCGGGTTGGCTAAGACAAGTGACAAGTGACAAAGCCGCTCATTGTGCAGCTCCCGATGCGCCAAAGGCTCTCATCGCGGGGCTTGCGATGAGCGCCGAAAGTGCTCAGAGGAGCAAAGGCAAACAGCATTGCCAGCCTTACAATTTTATTCCCGGCATTTTTGACGGGCAATTTCCTAGTATATATATATAGTTCTTTACAAATAGAGAAGCTCCAGATGTTGCACTCACTACAATGGAGATTTTGGAAGGGGGTTAACTCCGTCAAGTACAACAAAAAAGTTCAGGACAAAATATGGAAAGAAATGTGACCCTGTTGGTCCTTTAAGGTTTTGTTGCATTTGTTCCTGATAGTGAGGGGATTGTGAGGGACGTGCGCACGAGGACAGCGACTACAGAGACGGCGCACTCTAACCATAAAAGGGAAATTATACGGAAGGTTTACTGTAAGAAAATGAGACACTAAATCTTCATCAGGAACATACTCAAGAGGGAGGGGGGAGGAAATAGAGAGGGGGGCAGGAGTGAGGGAGTGAGGGAGAGAAGAGGAGAGGAACGAGTGAGGGAGAGAGGAGGAGAGGAAAGAGTGAGGGAGAGAGGAGGAGAGGAAAGAGTGAGGGAGAGAGGAGGAGAGGAAAGAGTAAGAGAGAGAGGAGGAGAGGAAAGAGTAAGGGAGAGAGGAGGAGAGGAGAGAGTAAGGGAGAGAGGAGGAGCGGAACTAGTGAGTGAGAGAGGAGGAGAGGAAAGAGTGTGGAAAGTGAAGGGAGAAAGGAGAGAAAAAGAGAAGGAAAGAAAGAAAGACAGGAGTTGAGAAAGAAAGAGAGGGAGAGAGGAAAAGAGAAAGGGAGAGTGGAGGAGAGAACAAGAGAGAGGGAGAGAGGAGGAGAGAAAAAGAGAGGGATTGGAGACGGAAGGAGAAAGATAGGAAGAAGGGAAAAGAGAAGGAAAGGATTAAAGAGGAGGAGAGAGGGGGAGAAGTGGGAAAAGGAAGGAGAGAAAGAAAGGGAGTGAATGAAAAAGGAGAGAAATAACAAAAAATAGGTGATAGGAGGGAAGGAGAAAAAATAGGAGAGGGAGAGAGAAGAGAAAGAAAGAGAGGGGAAATGAAGAGAGAAGGAAGGGATTCAAAAAAGAAGGAAGAGACAGGAGGAGAGGAAGAGACAGGAGGAGAGGAAGAGACAGGAGGAGAGGGAGACAGGTGGAGAGGGAGAGATGAGGAGAGGGAGACAGGAGGAGAGGGAGACAGGAGGAGAAGGAGACAGGAGGAGAGTAAGAGACAGGAGGAGAGGGAGAGATGAGGAGAGGAAGAGACAGGAGGAGAGGGAGACAGGAGGAGAGGGAGACAGGAGGAGAAGGAGACAGGAGGAGAGTAAGAGACAGGAGGAGAGGGAGAGATGAGGAGAGGAAGAGACAGGAGGAGAGGGAGACAGGAGGAGAGGGAGACAGGAGGAGAGGGAGACAGGAGGAGAGGGAGACAGGAGGAGAGGGAGACAGGAGGAGAGGAAGAGACAGGAGGAGAGGAAGAGACAGGAGGAGAGGGAGACAGGAGGAGAGGAAGAGACAGGAGGAGAGGGAGACAGGAGGAGAGGGAGACAGGAGGAGAGGGAGACAGGAGGAGAGGGAGACAGGAGGAGAGGAAGAGACAGGAGGAGAGGAAGAGACAGGAGGAGAGGAAGAGACAGGAGGAGAGGAAGAGACAGGAGGAGAGGGAGAGACAGGAGGAGAGGGAGAGATGAGGAGAGGAAGAGACAGGAGGAGAGGGAGAGATGAGGAGAGGAAGAGACAGGAGGAGAGGGAGAGATGAGGAGAGGGAGACAGGAGGAGAGGGAGACAGGAGGAGAGGAAGAGACAGGAGGAGAGGGAGACAGGAGGGGAGGAAGAGACAGGAGGAGAGGGAGAGAGGAGAAGAAGGAGAGACAGGAGGAGAGGGAGAGAGGAGGAGAGGAAGAGACAGGAGGAGAGGGAGACAGGAGGAGAGGGAGACAGGAGGAGAGGGAGACAGGAGGAGAGGAAGAGACAGGAGGAGAGGGAGACAGGAGGAGAGGGAGAGACAGGAGGAGAGGAAGAGACAGGAGGAGAGGAAGAGACAGGAGGAGAGCGGAGGAGAGCCGTGCACCATCTGAGTCACCTCCTTTGCTCTTAGTTACATCCTCTTGGACATGGCGTCCTTTGGTTAATCATTAATTCCTCTCTTGGTCAATATCATCTATTTTATTTCACAATTCTAGAACTTCCTCCATTTCCTGCAGTTTCTTCGTCTCATTCACTAGTTGTAGACATATAAATATATAATAGTTGTTCTTTTCTGGGTGGAGATAATAAAACTGCTTATAATCACATTTGTTACAATGTCATTTTATGTCATTTTTTTTCATTGTGTTTAAATCGTTCTCAGAATTTATAAACATCTCAGTTACATTATTTTATAATAATAAGCATTTATTTGATACATTTTCTATCTATATTATATAACGCTTATTTTATATATAAATGTATTAAAATAAATCACCCACCAGACCCCATGTGAAATCTTATCAGTATTGAAGGTTCCACCCAACGATCGCTAACCACTCATTTCTAGAGGTTAATACAGGTTATTTTTAAAATGTTTTGAACTTTTCTGTTGCATTTATAGATTTAGATGACAAATAACCAGCAGTTTCATGTAACTTGCCAATTCTATCTACCCAAAAAGCTGAAGCCAAATATCTGTCCGTACCACATCTTCTGTGGCGGGTCCGGGTGTCTCCCATGCTTCTGTGGAGAGGTCTGGTCTCAGGATTATTACTTGTTTCCTGAAACTTGAGCATTGAAACAGGAGTGACCATCCAGCAGGGGTGGTAGAAGCCAGCAAAGTAGGGGAATTACAGGGAATAGTTGGGTTGGACTCCAGAATCTCTATGAAACGGGTAACAAGAAAGTGGTTGGGGGGCAAATACATGGGCATGGACCCAGGTGGTCCTCATACACTCAATGAAAAGAATAAACACAACATTTACATATTTTATATGCAATTATTATTTTATTACAGACTTCTATATGTTACTGGACTACTTCTTGCAGTTTTAGGAAGGTTTATTCTTGTAAACTAATGAGCTTTCTATTAATCCTATTACATATTTGCATATTAAAGGTAATAGACTATACTTTATATAATGAGATGACTAGGCGGGCCTATTGCTTTGTATTTGCAGGCTGTATCATTATTGTACTGGATGTAGGTGAGAGGTGACCCCCCCCCACCCCCCCAACCTTGCAGTAATTGCATCAGTACTGCTCATTTCCGGGCCTAGATCCAGGCGCAGACAGCAGGTCACGCCAAGCTTGCAATATAATGTTTACATATGTGTGCTGGTCATGTGACATGTGATGCAGGGCTGGGGTGCCTGATTGTGCTGTGTACAGGGTCACGGCGCAGCCTCGCTCACACCCCAAATACTGCGCTGCTGAGTCACCCTTACACAACTTAATATTTATTTATACAGACTCCAGACACAGAACAGACTGAGACCAGATACCGGCCTGGCTCCTAATTCAAATCATTTGGAGTAAAACATTATATTCTAAAAGAAACAGACGTTGTGCGTGTGTCAGTGATTCTGTGTGTCTGCGTGTTTGTATGTGTGTCTATGTGTATCTGTATGTGTGTGTTCTTTATGTGTTCCTGTGTATCTGTATGCTCCTATGTGTGCAGATGTGTATCCATGTACTACTGTGCACGTATGGGTGTAGTCGTGTCCCCTGTATGTGTATGAATTGTTGTTTAATTGTATACCTGAGTGCATATCTGTGTGCTCCTATATGTGTCTGTATGTGCCTCTATTAATGTCTCTCTCTGGTGTTGGTCTCTACCCTATTTGTCTCTCTCCCCTGTGTGCGTGTCTGCTTCTGATGTCTCTCTCTCATCCGGCGCTCTCTGCCCTGTGTCTCTCTCCCCTGTGTGCGTGTCTGCTTCTGATGTCTCTCTCTCATCCGGCGCTCTCTGCCCTGTGTCTCTCTCCCCTGTGTGCGTGTCTGCTTCTGATGTCTCTCTTTCTGTCGGCGCTCTCTGCCCTGTGTCTCTCTCCCCTGTGTGTGCGTGTCTGCTTCTGATGTCTCTCAGCCGGCGCTCTCTGCCCTGTGTGTCTCTCTCCCCTGTGTGCGTGTCTGCTTCTGATGTCTCTCTTTCTGTCGGCGCTCTCTGCCCTGTGTCTCTCTCCCCTGTGTGTGCGTGTCTGCTTCTGATGTCTCTCAGCCGGCGCTCTCTGCCCTGTGTGTCTCTCTCCCCTGTGTGCGTGTCGGCTTCTGATGTCTCTCAGCCGGCAGTCTCTGCCCTATGTGTCTCTCTCCCTTGTGTGCGTGTCTGCTTCTGATGCCTGCTTCTGATGTCTCTCAGCCGGCGCTCTCTGCCCTGTGTGTCTCTCTCCCCTGTGTGCGTGTCGGCTTCTGATGTCTCTCTCTCAGCCGGCGCTCTCTGCCCTATGTGTCTCTCTCCCCTGTGTGCGTGTCTGCTTCTGATGTCTCTCAGCCGGCAGTCTCTGCCCTATGTGTCTCTCTCCCCTGTGTGCGTGTCTGCTTCTGATGTCTCTCAGTTGGCAGTCTCTGCCCTATGTGTCTCTCTCCCCTGTGTGCGTGTCTGCTTCTGATGTCTCTCAGTTGGCAGTCTCTGCCCTGTGTCTCTCTCCCCTGTGTGTGCGTGTCTGCTTCTGATGTCTCTCTCTCATCCGGCGCTCTCTGCCTTGTGTCTCTCTCCCCTGTGTGCGTGTCTGCTTCTGATGTCTCTCAGTTGGCAGTCTCTGCCCTATGTGTCTCTCTCCCCTGTGTGCGTGTCTGCTTCTGATGTCTCTCAGTTGGCAGTCTCTGCCCTGTGTCTCTCTCCCCTGTGTGCGTGTCTGCTTCTGATGTCTCTCTCTCATCCGGCGCTCTCTGCCCTGTGTGTCTCTCTCCCCTGTGTGTGCGTGTCTGCTTCTGATGTCTCTCTTTCTGTCGGTGCTCTCTGCCCTGTGTCTCTCTCCCCTGTGTGTGCGTGTCTGCTTTTGATGTCTCTCAGCCGGCGCTCTCTGCCTTGTGTCTCTCTCCCCTGTGTGTGCGTGTCTGCTTCTGATGTCTCTCAGCCGGCGCTCTCTGCCCTGTGTCTCTCTCCCCTGTGTGTGCGTGTCTGCTTCTGATGTCTCTCTCTCCTCCGGCGCTCTCTGCCCTGTGTCTCTCTCCCCTGTGTGCGTGTCTGCTTCTGATGTCTCTCTCTCATCCGGCGCTCTCTGCCCTGTGTCTCTCTCCCCTGTGTGCGTGTCTGCTTCTGATGTCTCTCTCTCATCCGGCGCTCTCTGCCCTGTGTGTCTCTCTCCCCTGTGTGCGTGTCTGCTTCTGATGTCTCTCTTTCTGTCGGTGCTCTCTGCCCTGTGTCTCTCTCCCCTGTGTGTGCGTGTCTGCTTCTGATGTCTCTCAGCCGGCGCTCTCTGCCCTGTGTCTCTCTCCCCTGTGTGCTGTCTGCTTCTGACGTCTGTCTCTCAGCCGGCGCTCTCTGCCCTGTGTGTCTCTCTCCCCTGTGTGCGTGTCTGCTTCTGATGTCTCTCTCTCAGTCGGCGCTCTTTGTCTGGAATCATTTTATTCACTAATTTAATTTGGTAACATTGTATCCAATCACATTTTAGCAAAACAATGAAGTAAAAACCTTTGTGTAAAAGAGACATAAAATAAAGTAAATATCAGTAACATTGTATCCTCCTGGATGTCAGATTGATAATAGAAATATGTAGATATTATTTAAAGGCACAGTGCCCTGTATGACCCCTTCTGCATTGCTACCTAGTCATGGTGAAGGGGTTTGTGTACCTCAATGAAGCTGTGAGCTATACCATGGGGTCACCCAAGATGGGCAGGTCATAGCAGAGAGATCAGACAAATCACCGTCCAGTATCTCTGCCAAGATAACCTTATGGACAAGCACAACAATGGACATGCCATGCCTGGAATGCTGCAATCTATAAGGTCAAGGAGAGTCAGACACGACTGAAGCACTGAACAACCACCCAGTAAGAAGGAGGGGGGTGTATCAATAGGGGCTTCTGAAGAACTAAAAGTAACTTTATTTTATAAGGTGGTTCCCCTTATCTATATATAATGGAGGCCACTCCCCGACATCATTGTTGATCCCAGTTAGGGCTGCATTATTTTGTATTGTTTGTAGACACTGGTCCTGTTCATATAGTTTAACTCTTTCCTTGCCAGATCAAACACAATTATTTAAAATAGTTTCAGGTGTAAGTACAGTATGTGCCTGGAGAGATCTATGGAATTCCCTGTTATCAAACACTGAGATCCCTTGATTATGGCCGGTGTGTATACTTCAGCACATCTAAAAGGAAATGCAAATAATTAATCTTTGTTGCATCTGAAAGAGGAACTACATTGAATTATGTGTCACAGACCTTTTTTTTTTATCTGTTAATTATTAGCGATCCGGGTCACGAAATCTCCAGGGATTGTGAAGATGACTCCAGGATTAGTAGCTTTACACCTAAACACACTACTAGGAGAGGAACACTATGGTTTAATATATATTATTTCTAAGAAATACACCAGAAGACTGTAAAAATAATAATAAATTACCTGGGATGTGCAATTATTACGTTTTTAAAAATATTGGTCCTTTAAGACTTTCATGTCCGAGCTTTGCAGTTTTGAACTTTCTTTACTTTCTCCAAAACTGAAGGTCATATATGATGTGATCAATATTGACCTTGAGATGGCACTTATTAGACAGGCCAATCAAGTTCTTGTATGTTTTTTGTAGGAGGCCCATATAGTCCCTGTGGCCACAGAAAGGTCGGCTCTCCGTTGCCAGCCTGTGCTTGGCTTGATCTCGCTCCACCAGGATTACATTTCAGTTGCTGAACATCTTGTCTACTTGACATATTGCATTCACAAGCACTCATGCTAAAAAATATCCCAGCACCACATGGGAACTTCGAAATAACAGGAGCTTAGATTCACCCCGGGGGGTGTTATTGGAAAGGTCAGTGTCCTGGGATTTGGTTTGGCATTGAATGGTACGCTCAGGTAGGATAATGATCAACATTCAATTTATGACACACATAGGTGGGCTGGATGATAGGGGGCTCCAGACGTTGGTTCCTTCCTCATTGTCCCTTAGGGAGTTCCACTACACCCTAAGGATGATAGGGGGCTCCAGACATTGGTTCCTTCCTCATTGTGCCTTAGGGAGTTCAGCTACACCCTAAGGATGATAGGGTGCTCCAGATGTTGGTTCCTTCCTCATTGTGCCTTAGGGAGTTCAGCTACACCGTAAGGACAATAGGGGGCTCCAGATGTTGGTTCCTTCCTCATTGTGCCTTACAGTGTTCAGCTACCCCCTAAGGATGATAGGGGGCTCCAGACGTTGGTTCCTTCCTCATTGTCCCTTAGGGAGTTCAGCTACACCCTAAGGATGATAGGGGGCTCCAGACATTGGTTCCTTCCTCATTGTGCCTTAGGGAGTTCAGCTACACCGTAAGGACAATAGGGGGCTCCAGATGTTGGTTCCTTCCTCATTGTGCCTTACAGTGTTCAGCTACCCCCTAAGGATGATAGGGTGCTCCAGATGTTGGTTCCTTCCTCATTGTGCCTTACAGTGTTCAGCTACCCCCTAAGGATGAGAGGGTGCTCCAGATGTTGGTTCCTTCCTCATTGTGCCTTAGGGAGTTCAGCTACCCCCTAAGGATGATAGGGTGCTCCAGATGTTGGTTCCTTCCTCATTGTGCCTTACAGAGTTCAGCTACCCCCTAAGGATGATAGGGTGCTCCAGATGTTGGTTCCTTCCTCATTGTGCCTTACAGTGTTCAGCTACCCTCTAAGGATGATAGGGTGCTCCAGATGTTGGTTCCTTCCTCATTGTGCCTTACAGTGTTCAGCTACCCCCTAAGGATGATAGGGTGCTCCAGATGTTGGTTCCTTCCTCATTGTGCCTTACAGTGTTCAGCTACCCCCTAAGGATGATAGGGTGCTCCAGACGTTGGTTCCTTCCTCATTGTCCCTTAGGGAGTTCAGCTACACCCTAAGGATGATAGGGGGCTCCAGACATTGGTTCCTTCCTCATTGTGCCTTAGGGAGTTCAGCTACACCCTAAGGATGATAGGGGGCTCCAGACATTGGTTCCTTCCTCATTGTGCCTTACAGTGTTCAGCTACCCCCTAAGGATGATAGGGGGCTCCAGACGTTGGTTCCTTCCTCATTGTCCCTTAGGGAGTTTAGCTACACCCTAAGGATGATAGGGGGCTCCAGACATTGGTTCCTTCCTCATTGTGCCTTAGGGAGTTCAGCTACACCCTAAGGATGATAGGGGGCTCCAGACATTGGTTCCTTCCTCATTGTGCCTTACAGTGTTCAGCTACCCCCTAAGGATGATAGGGGGCTCCAGACGTTGGTTCCTTCCTCATTGTCCCTTAGGGAGTTCAGCTACCCCCTAAGGATGATAGGGGGCTCCAGACGTTGGTTCCTTCCTCATTGTGCCTTAGGGAGTTCAGCTACACCGTAAGGACAATAGGGGGCTCCAGATGTTGGTTCCTTCCTCATTGTGCCTTACAGTGTTCAGCTACCCCCTAAGGATGATAGGGTGCTCCAGATGTTGGTTCCTTCCTCATTGTGCCTTAGGGAGTTCAGCTACCCCCTAAGGATGATAGGGTGCTCCAGATGTTGGTTCCTTCCTCATTGTGCCGTACAGTGTTCAGCTACCCCCTAAGGATGATAGGGTGCTCCAGATGTTGGTTCCTTCCTCATTGTGCCTTACAGTGTTCAGCTACCCCCTAAGGATGATAGGGTGCTCCAGATGTGGGTTTCTTCCTCATTGTGCCTTAGGGAGTTCAGCTACCCCCTAAGGATGATAGGGTGCTCCAGATGTTGGTTCCTTCCTCATTGTGCCTTACAGTGTTCAGCTACCCCCTAAGGATGATAGGGTGCTCCAGATGTGGGTTTCTTCCTCATTGTGCCTTACAGAGTTCAGCTACCCCCTAAGGATGATAGGGTGCTCCAGATGTTGGTTCCTTCCTCATTGTGCCTTACAGAGTTCAGCTACCCCCTAAGGATGATAGGGTGCTCCAGATGTTGGTTACTTCCTCATTGTGCCTTAGGGAGTTCAGCTACCCCCTAAGGATGATATGGTGCTCCAGACATTGGTTCCTTCCTCATTGTGCCTTACAGAGTTCAGCTACCCACTAAGGATAATAGGGGGCTCCAGACGTTGGTTCCTTCCTCATTGGGCCTTACAGAGTTCATCTACCCCCTAAGGATGATAGGGGGCTCCAGACGTTGGTTCCATCCTCATTGGGCCTTACAGAGTTCATCTACCCCCTAAGGATGATAGGGGGCTCCAGATGTGGGTTTCTTCCTCATTGTAATACAAGGGCAACATAGGGTTAATCATATTCACATAGTATTTAAATTTTTTATTAATGGAAAAACAACGTAGATTAAAAGAATTTAAAAAGGATTAAAAAAACTATGAAAAATAATTCCTTCAATGGCTGTTGTAACCACTATTACCACTCTATCATATAATATTCATAGAGTGTAGTTACAAAGACAAATGATTTATCAGAGTATACAAAAGGGTGTTTGCTCACTAACTAAAGAGCTATAAAGAGAGTCCCATAAATGTGTATATATAATGCTTATAGAAATTACTAGCAAGTGGTATAGAACACCTATTGTTAACAATATTATATAGGTGGTCAGGGACACAGAGCATACAAAGTGCTCAACCTCATAGGGGAGTGTAATGGAGTCTGATATAAAATCAGGTCAGTATATATAGCAGAGCTGCTTTCCCTTTGTGTATATATACACAAACAACTGACATATAATCTCTAGAACAATTGCTATCTCCTCTTAACTAAATCCCCAAGGGTACTTATCTATTGTTGATATAAGCTATAGTAGCCAAAAATACATATATGCCCTTAAGATGCCTCTGAACTATCTGATACAGAGTGTTTGCGCCTCCATCAACTCAGAGGTTCGCGCTTCCTGATTACAGCGTGCGTGATGACGTCATGCTACGCTCGCCTGCTTCCTAACATGTTTCTACGTTACAAATGTCTTTGTCAATCCAGACATTGGTTCCATCCTCATTGTGCCTTACAGAGTTCATCTACCCCCTAAGGATGATAGGGTGCTCCAGATGTGGGTTTCTTCCTCATTGTGCCTTAGGGAGCTCAGCTACCCACTAAGGATGATAGGGGGCTCCAGACGTTGTTTCCTTCCTCATTGTGCCTTACAGAGTTCAGCTACCCACTAAGGATGATAGGGGGCTCCAGACGTTGGTTCCTTCCTCATTGTGCCTTACAGAGTTCAGTTACCCACTAAGGATGATAGGGGGCTCCAGACATTGGTTCCTTCCTCATTGTACCTTAAAGAGTTCAGCTACACCCTAAGGATGATAGGAAACCCCAGACGTGGCCTCCTTGCTCACTTTTCCTTAGGGAGCTCAAGTACACCCCAATGACAAGGCCCAAGAGGTGGAAATGTATGTCTAGGGTTTGCTGTTTCTCCTGTTCAGGGTAGAATTGCCTGGTATTTCGGGGCTGGACCACTCTAGTGAGTGGGACCAGACTGATATTCTACAGAATATTTCTCCCTATGAACGACACAAGTGGCTAAAAGAGGTTGCTCTCAGGGTGGGTTATAATGTCCACAGAACTAACCTATTAAAGGCAAGTTTCATGGATTAAAACATTTCTGTACTCCTTGGGCAAAAACCACACTTGATATATGCAGCACATTTCATAACACATATTTTTATTAATATTTAAAAATCCCTCTAATGATTATGATGATGCTGGCCCTCCCCAATCAGCATGGAGCATTTGGGGACCAATTCTAACCTATTATTCCCCCACTGTGTTTTCCTTTAGCCAATTGGAGAGCACTGATATCAGCCCTGGTGGGATGTGACCCGCCCGCCTGCTACTGCTGCAGTGTCTGCTCTCCGCTGTGTTGCCTGCCCCTTCCCTCACCAGATATCGAGAGAAAAATGAAAAAAAAAAAACACCAGCAGCAGTAATTGATGCAGGGAATGGATAATCTACAGGGGTGGCAATGACACAAGCAGACTCAGCTGCTGCTTAGCTCTGCCAAACAGATAGAGGAAGAAAAAACAAACAAATACCAGTAGCAGTAGTTGATGCAGGGAATGGACAATACGCAGGGGTGGTAATCAAGTGAGAATGTGCTGCACAGAGAGACTCTCATATGAAAATACATAGCAACTTCTAACATGTGCCACACTACATATCCCAGGCTGTTTTACAACACAAACAGGAACCCCAGAGTTTGATACAAATGTTTCAGCTGCCTGAGCTTCCTCCTGATTGGCCAAAATGAATTATGAATTTTATGCTAATTTAGCCTGGGTTTCCAGGGGGGTTTTACTCTAATTTTCAACCGTCAGAAATTACAAGACATTTGAATAACTTCAAGGTACGTTTTTAAATGTTTTTTTTTGTATTTTTTCATGCAAAAAATGTTTTCGTACACTACTGATTCTCCTCTAACAGAAACAGTTAGAGATGCCTTTAAGGATAGTTAGATATGCCTTTAAGGATAGTTTATCCTCTCATTGAGCACTTCTATTCCTGCTGTTATGCAAATGACCCTTAGGGCTCAGTCTTCCTAAGGGTGATAGGGGACCCCAGACATGGACCCCTTGCTCACTGTGCCTTAGGAAGTTTAGCTACCCCCTACTGATGAGACCAAACTTAGGCTGAAACAATGCTAATCGGCATGTCAATTAAAGAGTGACCTATCGGCAGTACAGAGCATCAATATAAAAATCATATCACATATAATAGTTATCAAACTATGAGACGTTGTCTTGCTTTGCGTGGTATGTACGACTTAGGTGAGGAGCACAAAAAGGCGCCCATCACTTGCGAGACTCACATAGCGAGGCGAGCCGTTAACTCGGAGCACTTAGGCGATGAGTGCCGAAGGTGCCCAATGCCTGCTAGCCTCGCATAGCGAGGCGAGCCGTTAACTTGCATCACTTAGGCGAGACGAGCCGTTAAGGCACAAATACTTGCAGCAAAAAGGCGAAGAGCGCCAAAGGTGCTCATTGCCTGCGAGCATCACAAAGCGAGGTGAGCAGTGAAGCCAATGTAACACGTGGGACTTAGCGTCCAAACACTTAATAAACGCGGGATCGTCTTAGGCTGCAACCAGTTGACCAACGCGGGACTTAGAAAAAAATAAATACGAGATGCGGGACTTAGAAAGAAAAATACGAGATATGAAAAATACGAAGTTATCGGCCGAACCGCCCAAAGCAAAAAACACTAAAAACACACAAAATATAAACAAAAAATCAAAAACAAAAACATCACACACAGCACGGGGGAACAGCCAGGACGTCCGGGAGTGAGGTGGAACGCAAATTAAAGTCAATTTTGCCGAGTTTCGGCACTCGAAAATCGCCTAAGCAAGAAAAAAATGGCCGCCCAAAAAAATGAAAAGGAGGCTACACGACCCCCGACCACACAAAAATGCGTAGAGCTTTCACACAGGAACGTACAAGGTACAAAATACACTATTACAAATGATGGAAAATGCCCGCAAGCCACATATAGACAATCGCCGCCATTTTACAACACTAACTTGCAACTAATAACATTACAAATCTAAAATGGAGCATTACGACACTAAACCAACAGTTTCCCGCTCGCACTGGCAGCCTATTTCTACTGCACACTTGGCACATTGCTGACACTTTCTCCTCAGGGCACCAACAGTTCAACTGTACATTGTATGCTGCAGGAAAATAAAAACAGATTGTTAGCTCTTCAGGCTATTCATTGCTGAATATATTCATTGGAAATAGGTAAAGTATATTAATTTATTAAGTAACTAACTCATTAATTATTAGTTAACAAAATATATATATGTCTTGGTGATGAGCGCAGGAGGTCCTCAGAGGAACAAAAGTACACGAGAGGAGAGGCTCGCAATGAGCGCCGAAGGCCCTCAGAGTAGAAAAAGCTTTACATTGTGTGGCAAACAGCATTGCCATGGCTTCAAATTTATTGCCCTGTCATTTTTGATGGGCAAATCGCTAGTTATATATAAAATGAGCAATGATTTATGACAGATAATAATGGAGCAGCGAGGGGTTGTGTCTCTATCCCGATATTGTCCTGGTGATTAAATTCTTCTGCACCGCCGGAGCTTTTGGTTGGAATCGCTTCTCTTTGATCTGTGAAGCGCAAATTCTGTTTTTCAGCTTTTTTCTGTTGGACGAATCATGAAATGGGCAGTGACGGATTTACTGGTTCCAGACAAGTCCAGACTTTGCAAATATTACCGGACAAATGCCTTTCTAATGAGGGATAATGAGGAGCTCACAGCCAGGCCAGGAAGGAACGAAAACATGTCTACAAGACAGGGCCAAGTGGGAGAAACAGTCACTGATCTGGAGGAGTGGAGTATATATGGGAGAGGGAACCTAGAGCAGTATATATGGGAGAGGGAACTCAGAGCAGTATATATGGGAGAGGGAACTCAGAGCAGTATATATGGGAGAGGGAACTCAGAGCAGTATATATATGGGAGAGGGAACTCAGAGCAGTATATATGGGAGATGGAACTCAGAGCAGTATATATGGGAGAGGGAACTCAGAGCAGTATATATGGGAGAGGGAACTCAGAGCAGTATATATGGGAGAGGGAACTCAGAGCAATATATATGGGAGAGGGAACTGAGAGCAGTATATATGGGAGAGGGAACCCAGAGCAGTATATATGGGAGAGGGAACTCAGAGCAGTATATATGGGAGAGGGAACCCAGAGCAGTATATATGGGAGAGGGAACTTAGAGCAGTATATATGGGAGAGGGAACTTAGAGCAGTATATATGGGAGAGGGAACTCAGAGCAGTATATATGGGAGAGGGAACTCAGAGCAGTATATATGGGAGAGGGAACTTAGAGCAGTATATATGGGAGAGGGAACTCAGAGCAGTATATATGGGACAGGGAACCCAGAGCAGTATATATGGGAGAGGGAACTCAGAGCAGTATATATGGGAGAGGGAACTCAGAGCAGTATATATGGGAGAGGGAACTCAGAGCAGTATATATGGGAGAGGGAACTCAGAGCAGTATATATGGGAGAGGGAACTTAGAGCAGTATATATGGGAGAGGGAACTCAGAGCAGTATATATGGGACAGGGAACCCAGAGCAGTATATATGGGAGAGGGAACTCAGAGCAGTATATATGGGACAGGGAACCCAGAGCAGTATATATGGGACAGGGAACCCAGAGCAGAATTTATGGGAGAGGGAACTCAGAGCAGTATATATGGGAGAGGGAACTCAGAGCAGTATATATGGGAGAGGGAACTCAGAGCAGTATATATATGGGACAGGGAACCCAGAGCAGTATATATGGGACAGGGAACCCAGAGCAGAATTTATGGGAGAGGGAACTCAGAGCAGTATATATGGGAGAGGGAACTCAGAGCAGTATATATATGGGAGAGGGAACTCAGAGCAGTATATATGGGAGAGGGAACTCAGAGCTGTATATATGGGAGAGGGAACTCAGAGCAGTATATATGGGAGAGGGAACTCAGAGCAGTATATATATGGGAAAGGGAACTCAGAGCAGTATATATGGGAGAGGGAACTGAGAGCAGTATATATGGGAGAGGGAACTTAGAGCAGTATAAATGGGAAAGGGAACTCAGAGCACTATATATGGGAGAGGGAACTCAGAGCAGTATATATGGGCGAGGGAACTCAGAGCAGTATATATGGGAGAGGGAACTCAGAGCAGTATATATGGGAAAGGGAACTCAGAGCAGTATATATGGGAGAGGGAACTCAGAGCAGTATATATATGGGAGAGGGAACCCAGAGCAGTATATATGGGAGAGGGAACTCAGAGCAGTATATATGGGAGAGGGAACTCAGAGCAGTATATATGGGAGAGGGAACTCAGATCAGTATATATGGGAAAGGGAACTCAGAGCAGTATATATGGGAGAGGGAACCCAGAGCAGTATATATGGGAGAGGGAACTCAGAGCAGTATATATGGGAGAGGGAACTCAGAGCAGTATATATGGGAAAGGGAACTCAGAGCAGTATATATGGGAGAGGTAACTCAGAGCAGTATATATGGGAGAGGGAACTCAGAGCAATATATATGGGAGAGGGAACTCAGAGCAGTATATATGGGAGAGGGAAATCATAGCAGTATATATGGGAAAGGGAACCCAGAGCAATATATATGGGAAAGGGAACTCAGAGCAGTATATATGGGAAAGGGAACCCAGAGCAGTATATATGGGAAAGGGAACCCAGAGCAGTATATATATGGGAGAGGGAACTCAGAGCAGTATATATGGGAGAGGGAACTCAGATCAGTATATATGGGAAAGGGAACTCAGAGCAGTATATATGGGAGAGGGAACCTAGAGCAGTATATATATGGGAGAGGGAACCCAGAGTAGTATATATGGGAGAGGGAACTCAGAGCAGTATATATGGGAGAGGGAACTCAGATCAGTATATATGGGAAAGGGAACTCAGAGCAGTATATATGGGAGAGGGAACTCAGAGCAGTATATATGGGAAAGGGAACTCAGAGCAGTATATATGGGAGAGGTAACTCAGAGCAGTATATATGGGAGAGGGAACTCAGAGAAATATATATGGGAGAGGGAACTCAGAGCAGTATATATGGGAAAGGGAACCCAGAGCAGTATATATGGGAAAGGGAACTCAGATCAGTATATATGGGAAAGGGAACTCAGAGCAGTATATATGGGAGAGGGAACTCAGAGCAGTATATATGGGAAAGGGAACTCAGAGCAGTATATATGGGAGAGGTAACTCAGAGCAGTATATATGGGAGAGGGAACTCAGAGAAATATATATGGGAGAGGGAACTCAGAGCAGTATATATGGGAAAGGGAACCCAGAGCAGTATATATGGGAAAGGGAACTCAGAGCAGTATATATATGGGAGAGGGAACTCCGAGCAGTATATATGGGAGAGGGAACTCAGAGCAGTATATATGGGAGAGGGAACTCAGAGCAGTATATATGGGAGAGGGAACTCCGAGCAGTATATATGGGAGAGGGAACTCAGAGCAGTATATATGGGAAAGGGAACCCAGAGCAGTATATATGGGAGAGGGAACCCAGAGCAGTATATATGGGAGAGGGAACTCAGAGCAGTATATATGGGAGAGGGAACTTAGAGCAGTATATATGGGAGAGGGAACTCCGAGCAGTATATATGGGAGAGGGAACTCAGAGCAGTATATATGGGAAAGGGAACCCAGAGCAGTATATATGGGAGAGGGAACCCAGAGCAGTATATATGGGAGAGGTACTCAGAGCAGTATATATGGGAGAGGGAACTCAGAGCAGTATATATGGGAGAGGGAACTCAGAGCATTATATATGGGAGAGGGAACTCAGAGCAGTATATATGGGAAAGGGAACTCAGAGCAATATATATGGGAAAGGGAACCCAGAGCAGTATATATGGGAGAGGGAACTCAGAGCAGTATATATGGGAGATGGAACTTAGAGCAGTATATATGGGAAAGGGAACCCAGAGCAGTATATATGGGAGAGGGAACTCAGAGCAGTATATATGAGAGAGGTACTCAGAGCAGTATATATGGGAGAGGGAACTCAGAGCAGTATATATGGGAAAGGGAACCCAGAGCAGTATATATGGGAGAGGGAACTCAGAGCAGTATATATGGGAGAGGGAACTCAGAGCATTATATATGGGAGAGGGAACTCAGAGCATTATATATGGGAGAGGGAACTCAGAGCATTATATATGGGAGAGGGAACTCAGAGCAGTATATATGGGAGAGGGAACCCAGAGCAGTATATATGGGAGAGGGAACTCAGAGCAGTATATATGGGAGAGGGAACTCAGAGCATTATATATGGGAGAGGGAACTCAGAGCATTATATATGGGAGAGGGAACTCAGAGCATTATATATGGGAGAGGGAACTCAGAGCATTATATATGGGAGAGGGAACTCAGAGCAGTATATATGGGAGAGGGAACTCAGAGCAGTATATATGGGAGAGGGAACTCAGAGCAGTATATATGGGAGAGGGAACTCAGAGCAGTATATATGGGAAAGGGAATTCAGAGCAGTATATATGGGAGAGGTAACTCAGAGCAGTATATATGGGAGAGGGAACTCAGAGCAATATATATGGGAGAGGGAACTCAGAGCAGTATATATGGGAGAGGGAAATCATAGCAGTATATATGGGAAAGGGAACCCAGAGCAATATATATGGGAAAGGGAACTCAGAGCAGTATATATGGGAAAGGGAACTCAGAGCAGTATATATGGGAAAGGGAACTCAGAGCAGTATATATGGGAGAGGGAACTCAGAGCAGTATATATAGGAGAGGGAACTCCGAGCAGTATATATGGGAAAGGGAACCCAGAGCAGTATATATGGGAAAGGGAACTCAGAGCAGTATATATGGGAGAGGGAACTCAGAGCAGTATATATGGGAGAGGGAACTCAGAGCAGTATATATGGGAGAGGGAACTCAGAGCAATATATATGGGAGAGGGAACTCAGATCAGTATATATGGGAGAGGGAACTCAGAGCAGTATATATGGGAGAGGGAACTCAGAGCAATATATATGGGAGAGGGAACTGAGAGCAGTATATATGGGAAAGGGAACCCAGAGCAGTATATATGGGAGAGGGAACTCAGAGCAATATATATGGGAGAGGGAACCCAGAGCAGTATATATGGGAAAGGGAACCCAGAGCAGTATATATGGGAAAGGGAACTCAGAGCAGTATATATATGGGAGAGGGAACTCCGAGCAGTATATATGGGAGAGGGAACTCAGAGCAGTATATATGGGAGAGGGAACTCAGAGCAGTATATATGGGAGAGGGAACTCAGAGCAGTATATATGGGAAAGGGAACCCAGAGCAGTATATATGGGAGAGGGAACCCAGAGCAGTATATATGGGAGAGGGAACTCAGAGCAGTATATATGGGAGAGGGAACTTAGAGCAGTATATATGGGAGAGGGAACTCAGAGCATTATATATGGGAGAGGGAACTCAGAGCATTATATATGGGAGAGGGAACTCAGAGCAGTATATATGGGAAAGGGAACTCAGAGCAATATATATGGGAAAGGGAACCCAGAGCAGTATATATGGGAGAGGGAACTCAGAGCAGTATATATGGGAGATGGAACTTAGAGCAGTATATATGGGAAAGGGAACCCAGAGCAGTATATATGGGAGAGGGAACTCAGAGCAGTATATATGAGAGAGGTACTCAGAGCAGTATATATGGGAGAGGGAACTCAGAGCAGTATATATGGGAGAGGGAACCCAGAGCAGTATATATGGGAGAGGGAACTCAGAGCAGTATATATGGGAGAGGGAACTCAGAGCATTATATATGGGAGAGGGAACTCAGAGCATTATATATGGGAGAGGGAACTCAGAGCAGTATATATGGGAGAGGGAACTGAGAGCAGTATATATGGGAGAGGGAACTCAGAGCAGTATATATGGGAAAGGGAACTCAGAGCAGTATATATGGGAAAGGTAACTCAGAGCAGTATATATGGGAAAGGGAACTCAGAGCAGTATATATGGGAAAGGGAACCCAGAGCAGTATATATGGGAGAGGGAACTCAGAGCAGTATATATGGGAAAGGGAACCCAGAGCAGTATATATGGGAGAGGGAACTCAGAGCAGTATATATGGGAAAGGGAACTCAGAGCAGTATATATGGGAGAGGGAACTCAGAGCAGTATATATGGGAGAGGGAACTCAGAGCAGTATATATGGGAAAGGGAACCCAGAGCAGTATATATGGGAGAGGGAACTCAGAGCAGTATATATGGGAGAGGGAACTTAGAGCAGTATATATGGGAGAGGGAACTCAGAGCATTATATATGGGAGAGGGAACTCAGAGCATTATATATGGGAGAGGGAACTCAGAGCAGTATATATGGGAAAGGGAACTCAGAGCAATATATATGGGAAAGGGAACCCAGAGCAGTATATATGGGAGAGGGAACTCAGAGCAGTATATATGGGAGATGGAACTTAGAGCAGTATATATGGGAAAGGGAACCCAGAGCAGTATATATGGGAGAGGGAACTCAGAGCAGTATATATGGGAGAGGGAACTCAGAGCAGTATATATGGGAGAGGGAACTCCGAGGAGTATATATGGGAAAGGGAACTCAGAGCAGTATATATGGGAGAGGGAACTCAGAGCACTATATATGGGAGAGGGAACTCAGAGCAGTATATATGGGAGAGGGAACTCAGAGAAGTAAATATGGGAGAGGGAACCCAGAGCAGTATATATGGGAAAGAGAACCCAGAGCAGTATATATGGGAGAGGGAACTCAGAGCAGTATATATGGGAGAGGGAACTCAGAGCATTATATATGGGAGAGGGAACTCAGAGCATTATATATGGGAGAGGGAACTCAGAGCATTATATATGGGAGAGGGAACTCAGAGCAGTATATATGGGAGAGGGAACTGAGAGCAGTATATATGGGAGAGGGAACTCAGAGCAGTATATATGGGAAAGGGAACCCAGAGCAGTATATATGGGAAAGGGAACTCAGAGCAGTATATATGGGAAAGGGAACCCAGAGCAGTATATATGGGAGAGGGAACTCAGAGCAGTATATATGGGAGAGGGAACTCAGAGCAGTATATATGGGAAAGGGAACTCAGAGCAGTATATATGGGAAAGGGAACCCAGAGCAGTATATATGGGAGAGGGAACTCAGAGCAGTATATATGGGAGAGGGAACTCAGAGCAGTATATATGGGAGAGGGAACTCAGAGCAATATATATAAGAAAGGGAACCCACAGCAGTATATATGGGAGAGGGAACTCATAGCAGTATATATGAGAGAGGGAACTCAGAGCAGTATATATGGGAGAGGGAACTCAGAGCAGTATATATGAGAGAGGGAACTCAGAGCAGTATATATGGGAGAGGGAACTGAGAACAGTATATATGGGAGAGGGAACTCAGAGCAGTATATATGGGAAAGGGAACCCAGAGCAGTATATATGGGAGAGGGAACTCAGAGTAGTATATATGGGACAGGGAACTCAGAGCAATATATATAAGAAAGGGAACCCACAACAGTATATATGGGAGAGGGAACTCATAGCAGTATATATGAGAGAGGGAACTCAGAGCAGTATATATGGGAGAGGGAACTCAGAGCAGTATATATGAGAGAGGGAACTCAGAGCAGTATATATGGGAGAGGGAACTGAGAGCAGTATATATGGGAGAGGGAACTCAGAGCAGTATATATGGGAAAGGGAACCCAGAGCAGTATATATGGGAGAGGGAACTCAGAGTAGTGTAAATGGGGTAGGTAGGTCATAGAGTAGTATAAATGGGGAAGGTAGATTATAGAGTAGTATAAATGGGGAAGGTAGATCATAGAGCAGTATAAATGGGGGAGGTAGATCATAGAGTAGTATAAATGGGGAAGGTAGATCATAGAGCAGTATAAATGGGGTAGGTAGATCATAGAGCAGTATATATGGGGGTGGTAGATCATAGAGTAGTATAAATGGGGTAGGTTGATCATAGAGTAGTATAAATGGGGTAGGTAGATCATAGAGTAGTATAAATGGGGGGAGTAGATCATAAAGTAGTTTAAATGGGGTAGGTAGATCATAGAGTAGTATAAATGGGGGAGGTAGATCATAGAGTAGTATAAATGGGAAGGTAGATCATAGAGTAGTATAAATGGGGAAGGTAGATCATAGAGTAGTATAAATGGGGAGGTAGATCATAGAGTAGTATAAATGGGGAAGGTAGATCATAGAGTAGTATAAATGGGGGAGGTAGATCATAGAGTAGTATAAATGGGGGAGGTAGATCATAGAGTAGTATAAATGGGGGAGGTAGATCATAGAGTAGTGTAAATGAGGGAGGTAGATCATAGAGTAGTATAAATGGGGGAGGTAGATCATAGAGTAGTATAAATGGGGGAAGTAGATCATAGAGTAGTATAAATGGGGAGGTAGATCATACAGTAGTATAAATGGGGAAGGTAGATCATAGAGTAGTGTAAATGAGGGAGGTAGATCATAGAGTAGTATAAATGGGGGAGGTAGATCATAGAGTAGTATAAATGGGGGAAGTAGATCATAGAGTAGTATAAATGGGGAGGTAGATCATAGAGTAGTATAAATGGGGAAGGTAGATCATAAAGTAGTATAAATGGGAGGGTAGATCATAGAGCAGTGTAAATGGGGAAGGTAGATCATAGAGTAGTATAAATGGGGGAAGTAGATCATAGAGTAGTATAAATGGGGAGGTAGATCATAGAGTAGTATAAATGGGGAAGGTAGATCATAGAGTAGTATAAATGGGGGAGGTAGATCATAGAGTAGTATAAATGGGGGAGGTAGATCATAGTGTATTATAAATGGGGGAGGTAGATCATAGAGTAGTATAAATGGGGGAGGTAGATCATAGAGTAGTATATATGGGGAAGGTAGATCGTAGAGCAGTATAAATGGGGGAGGTAGATCACAGAGCAGTATAAATGGCGGAAGTAGATCATAGAGTAGTATAAATGGGGAAGGTAGATCATAGAGTAGTATAAATGGGGGAGGTAGATCATAGAGTAGTATAAATGGGGAAGGTAGATCATAGAGCAGTATAAATGGGGGAGGTAGATCATAGAGTAGAATATATGGGGAAGGTAGATTATAGAGCAGTATAAATGGGGTAGGTAGATCATAGAGTAGTATAAATGGGGGAAGTAGATCATAGAGTAGTATAAATGGGGGAAGTAGATCATAGAGCAGTATAAATGGGGGAGGTAGATCATAGAGTAGTATAAATGGGGGAGGTAGATCATAGAGCAGTATAAATGGGGGAGGTAGATCATAGAGTAGTATAAATAGGGGAGGTAGATCATAGAGTAGTATAAATGGGGGAAGTAGATCATAGAGTAGTATAAATGGGGGAAGTAGATAATAGAGTAGTATAAATGGGAGAGGTAGATCATAGAGCAGTATAAATGGGGGAGGTAGATCATAGAGTAGTATAAATGGGGAAGGTAGATCATAGAGCAGTATAAATGGGGGAGGTAGATCATAGAGTAGTATGTACATCACTCTCCACTACAACATGCCTACGCACCAAATAGCCACTACATCTCCTTGCAATAGTCCTTCCTTTGCACCGCACCCCTCCACATAAGCGCTCTGTTCCTCCATAGGGGTCTAGGCATGTTACAATGCCCTTTTTCTCACTCTTAGAAGTTACTGTAGACACTGGTCACAAGCCCAGGGCCTGTAACCAAACCCTCAGATCTCTATGGCATTTTGTGCTGGGAAATATTTTCCATTATAAGGACTTCACCTGGAATTGCGCAGATAGGTCATGAGCCTCTTCAGAAATTAAGTCAGGAACTCAATCCCTGGTCTTGAGACATTGAGAGGATCTGACAGGTCTCCCTGATGTGGGTCCAGCTCACATACATTTATCACTCATTAATTAGACCAAAATATAAAGTTCTAAGTGGAGTTTGTAGCTCGGGGTCCTGGGAACTTCTGCAGAAGGTGGGATCAGAGGGGGGCGAGTCAGCTCGGCACAGAGTGTGCATATTGGACATGATTGTAATTATTTTGGATTTAGAGAATTCTTGGCAAGATGCAGAGGGAGCTCTAGTTCGGTTTTTGTTCAGTGTACTTCCATTTGGTAACAAGGTCACACAGTATGACATATATATGATGTATACAGTGGGTGCGCTCTACCCATGTGTGACATGTTGTGATAAGATTGAATACACACACATTGTTCTTGCACAGAATGGGATTATTTGTATGTTGGTTCAGTTGTAGCAACAGCCACGGCCGTGTCCACATACCTGTCCATATATAGATCTGCTGCACCTGACCGGTCAAAAGGTCAGCGTATTAACTTCTAGCGTTATCTATTGTACATTTAAGTACATATGTTCTGCCATTATAAAAGCTTTTTGCCAAAAAAATGACCAATCCATGCTTTAGAAGAATGTACTTGTGCATCTGAAGTATTGGAGTAATAGGGTCCTGGCCATACATTGGAGAGATCTGAAGTACATTATGATAGATCCTGGCCTTACACTAGATAAATCTACAATATGGGAGAGATAGAGCTCTGGTCACCCTCTGGAGGTCTCTGTAGCACATGAAGATCGACCCTGGTCATCATCATGTTCAGGTAACTCTAGTACTCAAGTGATAAAGCTCTGGTCATGTACTAGATAAGTCTACAGTGTTGGAGTGCCATCGCCCAGGTCATAAACTGGATAGCACTACAATACTGGAGTGACATCGCCCTGGTCATAAACTGGATAGCGCTACAATACTGGAGTGATAGAGCGCTGGTCATACACTTGAGAGCTATGTAGCACATGAAGATAGAGCCTGGTAATACATTACACGTAGTATATTGATACAAGCAGTGTATTGGTACAAGCAGTATATTGATACAAGCAGTAAATTGATACAAGCAGCGTACTGGTGCAAGCGGAATATAGGTACAAGCAGTATATTGATACAAGTAGCTTCCTAGTACGAGCGGTATATCAGTACAAGCAGTACCGTATTGGTCCAAATATAAGCCGCACCCGCATATAAGCCACACCTGTAAAATTCAAGGGGAAAAAATCGAAAAGATAGTACTCAAAAAATTAGCTGCACCCTTAAAATTGGAGAGAAAAAGACTCTCTCCAAGTGATCAGCCATTGCAAGAAGCTTTCTAATTAGCACTGTAGCTTTTGCAGGTTACAGGTCTTACAGGATGTTAGAATCACTAAAACCGTAAATCGCTATTCAATTGCTACAATACCGCAGTCTCAAGCACGCAAATCGGCACCCTTAACTCGCAATCGTGCAAAATCGGCAGTAATTTTTACGTTCGCGAATAGAAGCCGCACACATAACTCGCAAGCTCACAAATCGGCAGTGATTTTTTTTACGGTTGCGAATATAAGCCGCACCCGTAACTCGCAAACTCAAAAATCGGAAAAGAAGGTGCGGCTTATATTCAGACCAATACGGTATATTGATACAAGCAGCATACTGGTACGAGCGGTATATCGGTACAAGCAGTATATTGTTACTAGCAGTATATCGATACAAGCAGTATATTGTTACTAGCAGTATATCGATATAAGCAGTATATTGATACAAGCAGTATATTGATACAAGCAGCATACTGGTACGAGAGGTATATCGGTACAAGCAGTATATTGTTACTAGCAGTATATCGATACAAGCAGCATACTGGTACGAGAGGTATATCGGTACAAGCAGTATATTGTTACTAGCAGTATATTGATACAAGCAGTATATTGATACAAGCAGCATACTGGTACGAGCGGTATATCGGTACAAGCAGTATATTGATACAAGCAGTATATCGGTACAAGCAGTATATTGTTACTAGCAGTATATCGATACAAGCAGTATATCGGTACAAGCAGTATATTGTTACTAGCAGTATATCGATACAAGCAGTATATTGATACAAGCAGTATATCGGTACAAGCAGTATATCGGTACAAGCAGTATATTGTTACTAGCAGTATATCGATACAAGCAGTATATTGATACAAGCAGTATATCGGTACAAGCAGTATATTGTTACTAGCAGTATATCGATACAAGCAGTATATTGATACAAGCAGCATACTGGTACGAGCGGTATATTAGTACAAGCAGTATATTGATACAAGCAGTATATTGATACAAGCAGTATATGGATACAAGCAGCATACTGGTACGAGCGGTATATTGTTACTAGCAATATACATGTTTGCAATTCCTGGAATAATTTCCAGCTTTCAGTCACAAGCCCCAAAGACGTGATTACTTCACAATCCAGTGGAGGATAAACCCAGTGAGGGATCAATGAGCGGAAAGCACATTTAGCTGCATCAGCAGAGCTTCTGAGGTTATATAGCGAGCTACGTGAGAGTTCGCATGAACCACTGGCTGGACCCCTGGCTCAGGCTGGGAAAGCTTTAGTGAACGCGAGGCTCATACTGCCACCTCATTGTGCCAGAATAAACATCATCATCTGGACTGGGCTTCCACAACACAGGCTGGCACCTCAACGTGCCAGAAAAAATGTCATCATCTAGACCCTCCCACAGCGCCGGCCTTCCACATCATGGCCTGGCACCTCCTATATAATATATACTGTTAATTCCTGGCAGCTGTAATATTGCCGGAGACCATTCAGGACAAGCCAGGCCCCCTCTGTTCTCCAGAACTTAGGTGGAGTCTGGTAATCCTCAAGACGTCTTGTGATCGCGTCTCATGTGAGGCCTCGGTGCTGCTGCCAGGTTTCCAGATCTGAGATTTATTTTGTGTAGTTTGATCCTGGAAAGCTTTCTTAAGAATTGTTTTTCTGAGCTCCCCGGATCTAATTATTCTCACCGTGTTTACACCTTGTGCTGACATTTTTGTGTTTGCAAACAGGGCTTAGTTTCCTTATTATTTCCTTGTTCCGTGTAGGCCACAAAAGCTGTTGCTAAGTGATGGTCTGCACTAACACATATCCAACCCCTACCTCGTGGCCTCCTCACTGGGTCTGACCATGGATGGAGAAGTTGGCAGGGGGCTGTGATTGGTCATGGTGCTGATTCTATTCTTCATGTACAGTTTAGTGTCATTTGATCCATGTGAAGCCATTGTCCCATTGTGACCTCTGGCCATTGTGTTTATTTCCCTGATGAGTTGTCGTGCTTCATGTAACATTACCGAGGCCGATGCCCAGTTGGATTTTACACTTATCCTATAATTTGGTGTTCATGATACGTCCAAGCCGGGCCCTTCCTGCAACCTTACATGGGCCAGTTAGGCCACATCCTTAAACCATAATCGCATGGTCCTAGTATAAATTTAAACTATTATTAGAATATGTCAATGAATAGATGGGACATGCTCGGCCCCAGGGACTAATCATCCGAATTTGCCTGTTTACACCTAGGGTGCCGAGCATGCTCATTTTTTTTGTTTGTTTTGAGTGTGGCTTTACACTGGAAACAATAGATTCAGAGCCCTAGGTGTAACTAGAAATTACTCGAGAAAAAAATACTGACACCACACCCCTTCCCCCTCACTGGCCCAGAAGCAGATTGTTTGCATCCGAAAATGCAAGCCCTGCTCTGCAGAAATGTAAATGCCCCCTCTCACACACACGATTACACTAATGTATCATGGATCTCCCCAGGGTTCAGCGGAGACATAAAAAAATAGAGTAATTACATTTTTCTGCTTAATTATACTCATAGTTTTATATACAGTATATTTTTTAACTGGACAATGGCCCTTGAAGTCTAACAATGTCCTCTTAAGAAATGCTGCAGAGCAGGTTCCGGCAGCATTGTTCTCCACCCTTGTTTAGTGTTTGTGTGACTGGGCCTGGTTTTGTGATGTCACAAAATCAGGCCCAGTCCCACAAACACTAAACAAGGGTGGAGAATTCTATGGAATTTAAGTATTATTGGTGACTTGCACATAGTGAAGCTCATTAGTTTACAAGGACACACCCACCTAAGAAAGGCAAGATATCAAAATAGAAGAATAATTGGATAGAAAAGTTGTGTTTATTTATTTGCTTATTTATTTATTTTTTCTAAAATCATTTATTTAGAAGACTCTCTCTTTCTCTAATATAATATATATATATATATATATATATATATATATATATATTTATATAAATGTACCGTATATTTATGTGAATATATTAATATAATTATATATATATATATTTGTGTATTAATTAATATATTCTTCCATGTATATGCTCTATTTGTCCTTCATGTCTTCTGATGAACGCGCTCACTGCTTTACATAGTCAAATAGCTCCTAGGAAAATGCAAACAAAAACATGTGGAGCTGGAGCCATCAGTGCCCTGAATGTGCGCATCTCTGTGCTTATTTGTGAGGTTTATACGTCCATTTATTTCTATGTAAGTGATACCTCCAGTTGTGAATTTATATGTAACTGTAACTATTGCCTGGAACGTTTCACTCTCTGCATTAATATACAAATAATGTTTTGTAACACAATGTTATTACACACATACATTGTACACACTTAGTATCACCTTGTCTTCCATACACACTTATCATACTAATGCGTCTGTGTGTGTGAATATAACTAGATTGTAAGTTCTTTGCGAGAGTTTTTAACTGTTTGTAATATTGCCTTCATCATATACTTGTGTCTGCAGAGTTCTGGGCACATTGATGGTATGACACAAAGAGAAATATATATATATATATACTGTATGAGACCTATTATTTTGGTACATGACAGCCTGCTCTATGATCTACTCCCCATATATATTACTCTGTGATCTACAACCCAATATATACCACTCTATTACCTATCTCCCCATATATACCACTCTATGACCTATCTTCCCATATATACCACTCTATGACATATCTCCCCATATATACCACTCTATTACCTATCTCCCCATATATACCGCTATATGACCTATCTCCCTATATATACCACTCTATTACATATCTTCCCATATTTACCACTCTATGACATATCTCCCCATATATACCACTCTATTACCTATCTCCCCATATATACCGCTATATGACCTATCTCCCTATATATACCACTCTATTACCTATCTCCCCATATATACCTCTCTATTACCTATCTCCCCATATATACCTCTCTATTACCTATCTCCCCATATATACTGCTCTATTACCTATCTCCCTATATATACAACTCTATTACATATCTCCCCATATATACAACTCTATTACCTATCTCCCCATATATTCCGCTCTATTACCTACCTCCCTATATATACAACTCTATTACCTATCTCCCCATATATACCACTCTATTACCTACCTCCCTATATATACCACTCTATTACATATCTCCCTATATATACCACTCTATTACCTACCTCCCTATATATACAACTCTATTACCTATCTCCCTATATATACCACTCTATTACCTATCTCCCTATATATACAACTCTATTACCTATCTCCCCATATATACCACTCTATTACCTATCTACCCATATATACCACTCTATTACCTATCTACCCATATATACCACTCTATTACCTATCTCCCCATATATACCTCTCTATTACCTATCTACCCATATATACCACTCTATTACCTATCTACCCATATATACCACTCTATTATCTATCTCCCCATATATACAACTCTATTACCTATCTCCTTATATATACCACTCTATTACATATCTTCCCATATATACCGCTATATGACCTATCTCCCTATATATACCACTCTATTACCTATCTCCCCATATATACCTCTCTATTACCTATCTCCCCATATATACCTCTCTATTACCTATCTCCCCATATATACTGCTCTATTACCTATCTCCCTATATATACAACTCTATTACATATCTCCCCATATATACAACTCTATTACCTATCTCCCCATATATTCCGCTCTATTACCTACCTCCCCATATATACCACTCTATTACATATCTTCCCATATTTACCACACTATTACCTATCTCCCCATATATACCACTCTATTACCTATCTCCCCATATATACCACTCTATGACCTATCTCCCTATATATACCTCTCTATTACCTATCTCCCCATATATACCACTCTATTACCTATCTCCCCATATATACCACTCTATTACCTATCTCCCTATATATACCGCTATATGACCTATCTCCCCATATATACCACTCTATTACCTATCTTCCCATATATACCACTCTATTACCTATCTTCCCATATATACCACTCTATTGCCTATCTCACTATATATACCACTCTATTACCTATCTTCCCTTATATACCACTCTATTACCTATCTCCCCATATATACCACTCTATTACCTATCTTCCCATATATACCACTCTATTACCTATCTTCCCATATATACCACTCTATTACCTATCTCCCCATATATACCACTCTATTACCTATCTCCCCATATATACCACTCTATTACCTATCTTCCCATATATACCACTCTATTAGCTATCTTCCCATATATACCACTCTATTACCTATCTCCCCATATATACCACTCTATTACCTATCTTCCCATATATACCACTCTATTACCTATCTCCCTATATATACCACTCTATTACCTATCTCCCCATATATTCCGCTCTATTACCTATCTCCACATATATACAACTCTATTACCTATCTCCCTATATATACCACTCTATTACCTATCTCCCTATATATACCACTCTATTACCTATCTTCCCATATATACCACTCTATTACCTATCTCCCCATATATACCACTCTATTACATATCTTCCCATATATACAACTCTATTACCTCCCTCCCCATATATACCACTCTATTACCTATCTTCCCATATATACCACACTATTACCTACCTCCCCATATATACCACTCTATTACCTATCTCCCCATATATACCACTCTATTACCTATCTTCCCATATATACCTCTCTATTACCTATCTTCCCATATATACCACTCTATTACCTATCTCCCCATATATACAACTCTATTACCTATCTCCCCATATATACAACTCTATTACCTATCTCCCCATATATTCTGCTCTATTACCTACCTCCCCATATATACCACTCTATTACCTATCTCCCCATATATACCACTCTATTACCTATCTCCCTATATATACCTCTCTATTACATATCTTCCCATATTTACCACACTATTACCTATCTCCCCATATATACCACTCTATTACCTATCTCCCCATATATACCACTCTATTACCTATCTCCCTATATATACCTCTCTATTACATATCTTCCCATATATACCTCTCTATTACCTATCTCCCCATATATTCCACTCTATTACCTATCTCCCCATATATACCACTCTATTACCTATCTCCTTATATATACCACTCTATTACCTATCTCCCTATATATACCGCTATATGACCTATCTCCCCATATATACCACTCTACTACCTATCTTCCCATATATACCACTCTATTACCTATCTCCCCATATATACCACTCTATTGCCTATCTCACTATATATACCACTCTATTACCTATCTTCCCATATATACCACTCTATTACCTATCTCCCCATATATACCACTCTATTACATATCTTCCCATATATACAACTCTATTACCTACCTCCCCATATATACCACTCTATTACCTATCTCCCCATATATACAACTCTATTACCTATCTCCCCATATATACAACTCTATTACCTATCTCCCCATATATTCCGCTCTATTACCTACCTCCCCATATATACCACTCTATTACCTATCTCCCCATATATACCACTCTATTACCTATCTCCCTATATATACCTCTCTATTACATATCTTCCCATATTTACCACACTATTACCTATCTCCCCATATATACCACTCTATTACCTATCTCCCCATATATACCACTCTATTACCTATCTCCCTATATATACCTCTCTATTACATATCTTCCCATATATACCTCTCTATTACCTATCTCCCCATATATACCACTCTATTACCTATCTCCCCATATATACCACTCTATTACCTATCTCCTTATATATACCACTCTATTACCTATCTCCCTATATATACCGCTATATGACCTATCTCCCCATATATACCACTCTACTACCTATCTTCCCATATATACCACTCTATTACCTATCTCCCCATATATACCACTCTATTGCCTATCTCACTATATATACCACTCTATTACCTATCTTCCCATATATACCACTCTATTACCTATCTCCCAATATATACCACTCTATTACCTATCTTCCCATATATACCACTCTATTACCTATTTTCCCATATATACCACTCTATTACCTATCTCCCCATATATACCACTCTATTACCTATCTCCCCATATATACCACTCTATTACCTATCTCCCCATATATACCACTCTATTACCTATCTTCCCATATATACCACTCTATTACCTATCTTCCCATATATACCACTCTATTACCTATCTCCCCATATATACCACTCTATTACCTATCTTCCCATATATACCACTCTATTACCTATCTCCCCATATATACCACTCTATTACCTATCTTCCCATATATACCACTCTATTACCTATCTTCCCATATATACAACTCTATTACCTATCTCCCCATATATTCCGCTCTATTACCTACCTCCCCATATATTCCGCTCTATTACCTACCTCCCCATATATACCACTCTATTACCTATCTCCCCATATATACAACTCTATTACCTATCTTCCCATATATTCCGCTCTATTACCTACCTCCCCATATATACCACTCTATTACCTATCTCCCCATATATACAACTCTATTACCTATCCCCCATATATACAACTCTATTACCTATCTCCCCATATATTCCGCTCTATTACCTACCTCCCCATATATACCACTCTATTACCTATCTCCCCATATATACCACTCTATTACCTATCTCCCCATATATACCACTCTATTACCTATCTCCCCATATATACCACTCTATTACCTATCTCCCCATATATACCACTCTATTACCTATCTTCCCATATATACCACTCTATTACCTATCTTCCCATATATACCACTCTATTACCTATCTCCCCATATATACCACTATCTTCCCATATATACAACTCTATTACCTATCTCCCCATATATTCCGCTCTATTACCTACCTCCCCATATATACCACTCTATTACCTACCTCCCCATATATACCACTCTATTACCTATCTCCCCATATATAGCACTCTATTACCTACCTCTCCATATATACCACTCTATTACCTACCTCCCCATATATACCACTCTATTACCTATCTCCCCATATATACCACTCTATGACCTATCTCCCTATATATACCTCTCTATTACCTATCTCCCCATATATACCACTCTATGACCTATCTCCCTATATATACCTCTCTATTACCTATCTTCCCATATACACCACTCTATTACATATCTTCCCATATTTACCACTCTATTACCTATCTCCCCATATATACCACTCCATTACCTATCTCCTTATATATACCACTCTATTACCTATCTCCCTATATATACCGCTGTATGACCTATCTCCCCATATATACCACTCTATTACCTATCTTCCCATATATACCACTCTATTACCTATCTCCCCATATATACCACTCTATTGCCTATCTTCCCATATATACCACTCTATTACCTATCTTCCCATATATACCACTCTATTACCTATCTCCCCATATATACCACTCTATTACCTATCTCCCTATATATACCACTCTATTACCTATCTTCCCATATATACCACTCTATTACCTATCTCCCCATATATACCACTCTATTACCTATCTCCCCATATATACCACTCTATTACCTATCTCCCTATATATACCACTCTATGACCTATCTCCCTATATATACCACTCTATTACCTATCTCCCTATATATACCGCTATATGACCTATCTCCCTATATATACCACTATATGATCTTCTCTACACCAATGTGCATGATGAGGCATTTTTTGGTATCTCTTTAAAACTTGATCTAGTTTGTTAAAGAAAAATAAGATGTTCAGTCGCCCCCTCCCTAGACAGAAAGGGTTAATGATTCTGAATCAAATACATAAATCTAAGAGGATATTTAGGGCTTGGTCTGGCAGCTGAGCCCATCTCCCCCTGGAGCAGGATGCCCCCGCCAAGGTCATGCCAAGGGGAGGCACACTCACAAGATGACACTGTGCGAGGGACTGAAGATGTCCATAAGAGTAACGTCCCCCTTGGTCGCTTTCCTTACATCTTCTTCAAGTGATTTAGACTCCTTTAGTTTATTTACTATTATATACACCATGATCCCTGCCATCCCGCGTCACACAACCTACTGTATAACACACAGACGCCTCCGCCTGCACCCGCCATGATCTCTGCCATCCTGTGTCACACAACCTACTGTATAACACACAGACGCCTCCGCCTGCACCCGCCATGATCTCTGCCATCCTGTGTCACACAACCTACTGTATAACACACAGACGCCTCCGCCTGCACCCGCCATGATCTCTGCCATCCCGTGTCACACAACCTACTGTATAACACACAGACGCCTCCGCCTGCACCCGCCATGATCTCTGCCATCCTGTGTCACACAACCTACTGTATAACACACAGACGCCTCCGCCTGCACCCGCCATGATCTCTGCCATCCCGTGTCACACAACCTACTGTATAACACACAGAAGCCTCCGCCTGCACCCGCCATGATCTCTGCCATCCCGCGTCACACAACCTACTGTATAACACACAGACGCCTCCGCCTGCACCCGCCATGATCTCTGCCATCCTGTGTCACACAACCTACTGTATAACACACATACGCCTCCGCCTGCACCCGCCATGATCTCTGCCATCCTGTGTCACACAACCTACTGTATAACACACAGACGCCTCCGCCTGCACCCGCCATGATCTCTGCCATCCCGTGTCACACAACCTACTGTATAACACACAGACGCCTCCGCCTGCACCCGCCATGATCTCTGCCATCCCGCGTCACACAACCTACTGTATAACACACAGACGCCTCCGCCTGCACCCGCCATGATCTCTGCCATCCCGCGTCACACAACCTACTGTATAACACACAGACGCCTCCGCCTGCACCCGCCATGATCTCTGCCATCCAGTGTCACACAACCTACTGTATAACACACAGACGCCTCCGCCTGCACCCGCCATGATCTCTGCCATCCCGTGTCACACAACCTACTGTATAACACACAGACGCCTCCGCCTGCACCCGCCATGATCTCTGCCATCCTGTGTCACACAACCTACTGTATAACACACAGACGCCTCCGCCTGCACCCGCCATGATCTCTGCCATCCCGCGTCACACAACCTACTGTATAACACACAGACGCCTCCGCCTGCACCCGCCATGATCTCTGCCATCCCGTGTCACACAACCTACTGTATAACACACAAACGCCTCCGCCTGCACCCGCCGTGATCTCTGCCATCCTGTGTCACACAACCTACTGTATAACACACAGACGCCTCCGCCTGCACCCGCCATGATCTCTGCCATCCAGTGTCACACAACCTACTGTATAACACACAGACGCCTCCGCCTGCACCCGCCATGATCTCTGCCATCCAGTGTCACACAACCTACTGTATAACACACAGACGCCTCCGCCTGCACCCGCCGTGATCTCTGCCATCCCGCGTCACACAACCTACTGTATAACACACAGACGCCTCCGCCTGCACCCGCCGTGATCTCTGCCATCCCGTGTCACACAACCTACTGTATAACACACAGACGCCTCCGCCTGCACCCGCCATGATCTCTGCCATCCCGTGTCACACAACCTACTGTATAACACACAGACGCCTCCGCCTGCACCCGCCATGATCTCTGCCATCCCGTGTCACACAACCTACTGTATAACACACAGACCCCTCCGCCTGCACCCGCCATGATCTCTGCCATCCCGTGTCACACAACCTACTGTATAACACACAGACGCCTCCGCCTGCACCCGCCATGATCTCTGCCGTCCTGTGTCACACAACCTACTGTATAACACACAGACGCCTCCGCCTGCACCCGCCATGATCTCTGCCATCCCGCGTCACACAACCTACTGTATAACACACAGACGCCTCCGCCTGCACCCGCCGTGATCTCTGCCATCCCGCGTCACACAACCTACTGTATAACACACAGACGCCTCCGCCTGCACCCGCCATGATCTCTGCCATCCTGTGTCACACAACCTACTGTATAACACACAGACGCCTCCGCCTGCACCCCCCATGATCTCTGCCATCCCGTGTCACACAACCTACTGTATAACACACAGACGCCTCCACCTGCACCCGCCATGATCTCTGCCATCCCGCGTCACACAACCTACTGTATAACACACAGACGCCTCCGCCTGCACCCGCCATGATCTCTGCCATCCCGTGTCACACAACCTACTGTATAACACACAGACGCCTCCGCCTGCACCCGCCATGATCTCTGCCATCCCGCGTCACACAACCTACTGTATGACACACAGACGCCTCCGCCTGCACCCCCCATGATCTCTGCCATCCCGTGTCACACAACCTACTGTATAACACACAGACGCCTCCGCCTGCACCCGCCATGATCTCTGCCAAGCCGTGTCACACAACCTACTGTATAACACACAGACGCCTCCGCCTGCACCCCCCATGATCTCTGCCATCCCGTGTCACACAACCTACTGTATAACACACAGACGCCTCCGCCTGCACCCGCCATGATCTCTGCCATCCCGTGTCACACAACCTACTGTATAACACACAGACGCCTCCGCCTGCACCCGCCGTGATCTCTGCCATCCCGTGTCACACAACCTACTGTATAACACACAGACCCCTCCGCCTGCACCCGCCATGATCTCTGCCATATCGAAGGTACAGCAAAAACAGCATTCCCTGACTTACAATTCTATTGCCGCCATTTTTTGATGGGCAAGTCGCTAGTATAAATATAATAATAATAATAATAATAATATAATAAATAAATATAACTATATATAATATATACATAAGTCATGGCCAATGGGTCTGCCATATGCACAATCTCTTCAATTATTGAAGGCTCAGATACGAATCATGGCACTAATATTCCCAGCAGACTATAATTGGCCTGCGTGCCCCCATACAAAGCCCCTCTGTGTCCTGCTCTTGTTTGGGGTCTGAGTGCTCTTTGTTCCTACACAAATGTTTCTCCGGCCCTGGCCTAGTTCTCACATGGAGGGTCCATACTACGAGGGCTGGGCAATACAAAGCTCCTGGTAATAACAATAGGTGGGGGGGGGGGGGGATTGGCTGGATTAAGGGTCTGAGCACTTGGCACCAGCTCAAGCCAGTGGGCAGCATCTGATAAAGTGGCTGAAATAGGCTTTTGTGCTTACGTGGCACAGAGGATTGGGAGGGCACCATGGGCAGGACGGGCAATGTGGGCAGAGCCACAGAGGTGGGTGAGCCAAATGCCCCTACATCATATGCAACTGAACACCCACATTATTTACAATTCAACACAATAATCATTCATACACGGAGTGTTTTTTGTTTTACTTTCTAACAATATTTTGGAAAATGCGGGAAGTCTAGTTCTTCAAAACAACATATTGCTAATATAAGTACAGTGCTCCATATGGCAGGTTCCTGGGTGTTACTAGGTATATAATATCTCTGTGTATCTATTTACTTGTATATACTTTATTTTATTATGAAGTGCTTACTACCTAAAATCAAACAAATAGTCCCTGTATGGGTCTGCCCTCTGCATCGTATGCAGACACAGACTACAGGGCCGGATGTGCAGAATCTCATACCAACTAAGCAGTGACTATCTCTCTGAGACATGCTGCTGAGACGTGGTCCCTGATAGGCTAGATTACTACGTTGCATATCCAGCCCTACAGAGTCTGTGTCTGCATACTCTGCGGTTGACAGACCCATACATGGACTATTTGTTTGATTTTAGAGGGTAAAACAGAGCTTATAAGGACTTCTTTATAAAATAAAGTACATAAGTAAATAGATACCCAGGGATATTATATACCTAGTAACTTCCAGGAACCTACATATCATTTTAAAGACTCTAGATTGTAAGCTCTTTGGAGCGGAGAGCTCAGCTATTTTTTTATTACTCACATTTGCATATTTTGTGTCAGAATACAATGGTCACATCCTGACGCTCTATAAGTGATATTTCCCAGGTGCCCATGCCTTGCCCCCTACCCCAGTGAATATGACTCTTACTTGCTGGAATTTCCAAGATAAACAACTTTTACTTATTTTTTTTAAGAATAATTTAAATTGAAGGTTGTTCCTGGTCACTCACACAGTGACCACCAGCCCCACTTCATGCCCCTGGTCATTCACACAGTGACCACTGGCCTAACACCAAACAATACCCACTTTGTGTCTCTGGTCACTCTCACAATGACCACTGGCCCCACACCAAACAATATCCCACTTCGGGTGGCCCTGGTCACTCACACAGTGACCACCGGCCCCACACCAAACAATATCCCACTTCGGGTGGCCCTGGTCACTCTCACAGTGACCATCGGCCCCACACCAAACAATATCCCACTTCAGGTGGCCCTGGTCACTCTCACAGTGACCACCGGCCAAACGCTAAACAATATCCCACTTCAGGTGGCCCTGGTCACTCGCACAGTGACCACCAGCCCCACACCAAACAATATCCCACTTCAGGTGGCCCTGGTCACTCTCACAGTGACCACCGGCCCCACACTAAACAATATCCCACTTTAGGTGGCCCTGGTCACTCTCACAGTGACCACAGGCCCCACACCAAACAATATCCCACTTCAGGTGGCCCTGGTCACTTGCACAGTGACCACCGGCCCCACACCAAACAATATCCCACTTCAGGTGGCCCTGGTCACTCTCACAGTGACCACCGGCCCCACACCAAACAATATCCCACTTCGGGTGGCCCTGGTCACTCTCACAGTGACCACCGGCCCCACACCAAACAATATTCCACTTCAGGTGGCCCTGGTCACTCTCACAGTGACCACCGGCCAAACGCTAAACAATATCCCACTTCAGGTGGCCCTGGTCACTCGTACAGTGACCACCAGCCCCACACCAAACAATATCCCACTTCAGGTGGCCCTGGTCACTTGCACAGTGACCACCGGCCCCACACCAAACAATATCCCACTTCAGGTGGCCCTGGTCACTCTCACAGTGACCACCGGCCCCACACCAAACAATATCCCACTTCGGGTGGCCCTGGTCACTCTCACAGTGACCACTGGCCCCACACCAAACAATATCCCACTTCAGGTGGCCCTGGTCACTCTCACAGTGACCACCGGCCCCACGCTAAACAATATCCCACTTCAGGTGGCCCTGGTCACTCTCACAGTGACCACAGGCCCCACGCTAAACAATATCCCACTTCAGGTGGCACTGGTCACTTGCACAGTGACCACCGGCCCCACACCAAATAATATCCCACTTCAGGTGGCCCTGGTCACTCTCACAGTGACCAATGGCCCCACACTAAACAATATCCCACTTCAGGTGGCCCTGGTCCCTCTCACAGTGACCACAGGCCCCACGCTAAACAATATCCCACTTCAGGTGGCCCAGGTCACTTGCACAGTGACCACCGGCCCCACACCAAACAATATCCCACTTCAGGAGGCCCTGGTCACTCTCACAGTGACCACCGGCCCCACGCTAAACAATATCCCACTTCAGGTGGCCCTGGTCACTCGCACAGTGACCACCAGCCCCACACCAAACAATATCCCACTTCAGGTGGCCCTGGTCACTCTCACAGTGACCACCGGCCCCACACTAAACAATACCCCACTTTAGGTGGCCCTGGTCACTCTCACAGTGACCACAGGCCCCACGCTAAACAATATCCCACTTCAGGTGGCCCTGGTCACTCACACAGTGGCCACCGGCCCCACACCAAACAATATCCCACTTCAGGTGGCCCTGCGATAATTGGTAATAACCTTAAGTCCGTCACGCCGTGCAATTTCTTTATTTCTAATCTGATAAGAACTTTATCCTTGGAGACTTTGCCCAGAATGGCCGGTTTCTGAGTAAAATCACAAGGTGTGAGTGCGCATTAACACTTTACACACCTGGCTCAATATGTGGCCAGACTGCCCCCCAAGGGGGTGACTGTCTAAGTGCAGAATTTAAGGCGACAGAGCAAACAACAGCAAAAAAATGCCTGAGTCTGTACATACACTGCAGTGGGCAGACCCATATAGGGACTATTTGTATGGTTTTAGGCAGTAATTACTGAGCGTATAAGCACTTCTTAATAAAATTAAATACATGTCAGTAAATAAATACTCAGGGATATCATTATATATATAGTAACACCCAGGGACCTTCTGTGTCCTTTAAATTGAAGAAAAGTAACAGATAACTGTCCTTGACGCTCCATTACTTAACCAGGAATTATATTAAAACCTATGGGAACAAAAGCACAATGTGTTGCAGGTCACGTATCCATATGGCTCACTGTCTCTCTGTAACCTATCAGGACAGAGGAGGAGAAAACAACCCCACACTGTCCGCATTCAATGGCATTTTTCTACTTTAATTTATTTAACAAAGAGAAACATCTATTGAAATGTTTAAAAACTGATCTCTTATGTACCCTAAAAATGAGGGCGGCGGCCCTTTAAATAAAGAAATATTTCCATACATGTAATTGAGAAGCCGTGTGTAATACTACTAATACTAATAATAATATTAATAATACTACTAATATTACTACTACTAATAAAACTAATAATAATAATAATAAATATAAATAGTCCTGTAAATGTTTGTCAATAGTTATATTGTATTTAAGGTTATGCAACTAATACTGATACATTTGTAACAAATTACACAGAGACTGTGATCCATGACAGTAATATGCATAGATTAGAGGGGACTCCATGACATTAATATGTATAGATTAGAGGGGACTCCATGACATTAATATGTATAGATTAGAGGGGACTCCATGACATTAATATGCATAGATTAGAGGGGACTCCATGATAGTAATATGTATAGATTAGAGAGGACTCCATGACATTAATATGTATAGATTAGAGGGGACTCCATGACAGTAATATGTATAGATTAGAGAGGACTCCATGACAGTAATATGTATAGATTAGAGAGGACTCCATGACAGTAATATGTATAGATTAGAGAGGACTCCATGACATTAATATGTATAGATTAGAGGGGACTCCATGACAGTAATATGTATAGATTAGAGAGGACTCCATGACAGTAATATGTATAGATTAGAGGGGACTCCATGACAGTAATATGTATAGATTAGAGAGGACTCCATGACAGTAATATGTATAGATTAGAGAGGACTCCATGACAGTAATATGTATAGATTAGAGGGGACTCCATGACATTAATATGTTTAGATTAGAGGGGACTCCATGATATTAATATGTATAGATTAGAGGGGACTCCATGACATTAATATGTATAGATTAGGGGGGAACCCATTACATTAATATGTACAGATTAGAGGGGACTCCATGACATTAATATGTATAGATTAGAGGGGACTTCATGACATTAATATGTACAGATTAGAGGGGACTCCATGACATTAATATGTATAGATTAGAGGGGACTTCATGACATTAATATGTACAGATTAGAGGGGACTCCATGACATTAATATGTATAGATTAGAGGGGACTCCATTATATATATATGTATAGATTAGAGGGGACTCCATGACATTAATATGTATAGATTAGAGGGGACTCCATTATATTAATATGTATAGATTAGAGGGGACTCCATGACATTAATATGTATAGATTAGAGGGGACTCCATTATATTAATATGTATAGATTAGAAGGGACTCCATGACATTAATATGTATAGATTAGAGAGGACTCCATACCATTAATATGTATAGATTAGAGAGGACTCCATGACATTCATATGTATAGATTAGAGGGGACTCCCTGACATTAATATGGATGGATTAGAGGGGACTCCATGACAATAATATGTATAGATTAGAGGGCACTCCATGACATTAATATGTATAGATTAGAGGGGACTCCATGACATTAATATGTATAGATTAGAGGGGACTCCATGACATTCATATGTATAGATTAGAGGGGACTCCATGACAGTAATATGTATAGATTAGAGGGGACTCCATGACATTAATAGGAATAGATTAGAGAGGACTCCATGACATTATTATGTATAGATTAGAGGAGACTCCATGATATTAATATGTATAGATTAAATGGGGACTCCATGACATTAATATGTATAGATTAGAGGGGACTCCATGACATTAATATGTATAGATTAGAGGGGACTCCATGACAGTAATATGTATAGATTAGAGGGGACTCCATGACATTAATATGTATAGATTAGAGGGGACTCCATGACATTAATATGTATAGATTAGAGAAGCTCCATGACATTAATATGTATAGATTAGAGGACCCTCCATGACAGTAATATGTATAGATTAGAGGGGACTCCATGACAGTAATATGTATAGATTAGAGGCGACTCCATGACAGTAATATGTATAGATTAGAGGGACTCCATGACATTAATATGTATATATTAGAGGACTCCATGACATTAATTTGTATAGATTAGAGGGGACTCCATGACATTAATATGTATATATTAGAGGACTCCATGACAGTAATATGTATAGATTAGAGGGGACTCCATGACATTAATATGTATAGATTAGAGAGGACTCCATGATATTAATATGTATAGATTAGAGAGGACTCCATGACAGTAATATGTATAGATTAGAGGGGACTCCATGACATTAATATGTATAGATTAGAGGGGACTCCATGACATTAATATGTATAGATTAGAGGAGACTCCATGACAGCAATATGTATAGATTAGAGGGGACTCCATGACATTAATATGTATAGATTAGAGGGGACTCCATGACATTAATATGTATAGATTAGAGGGCACTCCATGACATTAATATGTATAGATTAGAGGGGACTCCATGACATTAATATGTATAGATTAGAGGGGACTCCATGACAGTAATATGTATAGATTAGAGGGGAGAGGGAGATATGAGTGAGACCTGCAAATTTATCAAAGTTTTGGAATAAAGAATCTTCTAGAATAAGTGGAGCAAGAACTAGAGGTCCTGATGTGAAGGTGGAAGATATTGAGGTTATGTGTGCATTGGTAGTAGATACATTGAGCAGCTTCTCAGGAGAGGTGGTAGGGTGAACATTCAAGCATGCCTGGGATAAGCACAAGGCTACAGAATGGGTAGACGGACCTTTTGGTTCTTATCTCTGTTTCTATGTATGTTCTGATGCCACATTAATATATAATAATATCATTTGACCTCCATCACTACAGAACCCGCTGGGGGACCCTATTAATAATACCCAGGGACCACCAGAGCTTGCCATCAGTCAATGTGACGTCTCGTGTCGTTAGTTACAGTAACATTGAGGTGTTGATGCTATTTATACTCCACGCGTGCCGTGGTATCTGGTCCCGTGTCCTGGTTACAGTCCCCTCCTGCGTCTGTGTGCACTTTATGGGCACTTTGCCCCCCACACGCCACCAAAGGGTCTTTTGTCCATTTGAGAGCCTATTAATATCCCCCTCACCCCTCCTAAACACTTGCAGCCTCCCCCCCCCCATGAGTCACACATATCTGTCACGCCTCCCCAGTCTACGTGTGGAATGTGACTTCCTCTCCATCGTATAATATGTCTCAGGGGGGGCCCCAATGTCTCCCCTCCCCCGGCTGTCACGTACAGATGTGTGACACCAAGGGGGGCTTGTACTGAGCTCCGAGAGGCCTTGTAATGAGATGGACTGATGGAGATAACCGACGATGTGTGTATATATATATATGTGTGTGCGTGTGTGTGTATACGTGAATAATAAATACATTGCAGTATTCAGTGTCGCATCATCGTATCTAACTGTGAGCACAAGACATCTCCGTACTGAAAAAGAGAATAGCATCCCCCAAGAGCTGACACTCTAAATAAGTGTACCACTATATACTGCAACCTTCATATCACATATATAATTATCAGTGTTGGGGACGTTTGCGATGTTGGAAGCGCACTTGCGTTCCTCGTGCAGCAAGGCAAGCCGTCGATGCACGCACGAAAGGCACGCGACTGTGAGGGTTGCAACTGCGAGCCAAGCGCGTAACTAAAAACCTGAAAAACAAACAACATAATTTAACAAGTATAATAACACACTGACACCCTGCACGGGGGAGCGCCAGCAAGCCTGGGAGTGAGGTTGCAAGCGAATTTGAGCCATATTTGGAGTTTTTTGTTGATCCAAAATTGGCTAAGCTAGTAAAAAAATGGCGGACGAAAAACTTAAAAATTCTGAAACTGAATGAAAACGAGGCTGAGCAACACCAGGCACGCGGCACTTCGAAAATAAAACCAACGCCTGTCAGCGCGCGCCATGCTAACATTCAGCAGACACACAGAGGAGAAACACACAGGGAAGGGACAAGGGGGAGATGGTGGAAAAAGACACCTGGCATTCCCAACAAAAACCTACCAGGTTAATGAAACCTGCAATGAGCGGCCCGTACAGTAGGCGGGAGGAAAGGGTTGCAATGAGCCCCAAAGGCGCTCATTGTGAGCAACGCGATGAGCGCCAAAGGTGCTCATCGTAGACCTGACGATGAGCACCATGAGCGGGAGAGGCTTTCAATGAGCGCTAAAGTTGCTCCACGTGGAGCTCGCGATGAGCGCCGAAGGTGATCATTGCAAAGCAGGAAAGTTGAAGTACACAGGGGGAGAGGCTCGCGAATAGCGCCGAAGGTGCCCAGAGGACCAAAAGCCCCACATTCTGTGGCAAAGGGCATTGCCAGCTTTACAATTTTAATCCCGTCATTTTTGACAGGCAATTTCCTAGTAATCACAGTATATATAGTGCCACATTCATTCTCTTATTTTATTCTGTTACTATAACATGCTGTCACTCTTATTGTCCAATAGGAAGGATACCAATACTCTGGCTTGTCCTGTATATGTTTATGTATATGTATACAAGATATGTGTAAATGTTTCCTATAATATATTATGCTGATACTACAGAATTAACTCTTTTACTACAAGCTTTCCTTTTGTGACCGATATGTTGAATCCATTATTTCCAGGTCACGACCCAGCAGGTTTGTATTTCTATGGAAAGTAAATGTGATATGTTTAAATATTTATTTTTAAATAATACAAAAGTCGCAGATTTCCTTAGAATCCTAACAAAGTTTTACTGGCAAAGTGACCAAGTCAGCGGCCCAAGAGTTTAATATAGTACTTGCTACATCGTTTGTTAAACCTTTTGTAATAAGGACAGAAATAGTCCCAGAAGATGACTCGAAGATGACTAATGTGATACCACTACTCAAACAATGATAGTAGGGAAGATGCACGTAACTACAGGCCAGTAAGTCTGACATCTGTAGAATGCAAACTAAAGGAGACTTTTTTAATAGAAAAAATATTAAATATTTAAAATCAAAGGATTTATAAGATCATACACAGCCTGGCTGTACTGCTGGGAGATCATCTCAGACTAATCTAATGGGCTTTTTATTATGTATCCAAAGTTATAGACCAGTAGATTATGTGGATTTTATAAACTAAGATAGACAGGAGGATATGCAAGTGCTTGACAAAAAAAAAACTATTTTGGATATATACTGTATATCTTTATTTTAATTGTAAATCACAGCACAAACTTAAAATCATTTAAGATATATACAGGGTCTCATGTACCACTTGCACTGTTACCAAACAATAATTGGTTTGGAGCACAGCTAACAACACGATTGACAATAAGGTGAATGGGGTAACCCTGTGGTCCCATACAGAGATACCTCTTATCTCCAAGGTCATTTCCTCCCAACTGGCCGAGTTTCTAACAGCACAAATACATAAATGTGATATATATGGCGGCAAAAATACAAGCGGTATATATAAAAAGCTGCTGAGCAAACCATATATATCAAAATGAAAGCGGAGACAAATAACTAAACTGGATCTAATCAAATCCTTAAATATTGCCAAAGATTTTAGGAGTCCTAGAAATATATTTTACTGACACACAAACAATCACTAAAGGCCATCGTGTTTGGCAACTGAAGGAACACCAAAAACACAAGCTTAATTATAATATTGGAGCATATCCACAAACTAATTATGATAAATGGCCAGGAACATGAAAAATAAATATAATGAGGCAAAACAAACAAGACATAATAATAGGCTGATGTGTCCCTACATTCATATTAATTAAGGGTGTAGTATAATCATAGGGATCATTTAATCCCTAAGCTGGTATATCCATTGGAAACTACCTTCTGTGATGGTCCGTTTCGTTGCTAGCTGCAGCTTTTTCAAAGGCTACTAATGAAGACACAGACTCTGTAGGGCTGGGTGTGCAGTGTAGCGTCAGTGACCATGGGGTCTTAGCAGCCGGTTGCAGAAGGTTACTGAGATGGTCAGAGTCTATGTCTTCATATGCTGCAGAGGGCAGACCCATACAGGGACTTTTTTTTTATTTAGGTGGTAAATATAGAGTCTATAAGCATATCTTAATAAAATAAAATCATTAAAAGTAAATACGGTAGATACACAGTGATACGTTATACCTAGTAACACCCAGGAACCTTCTATATCACTTTAAGACAGTGAACATCTAGTAGTAACGAGACGTCATAACGAGGACGCCTAGCACTTGGTTTTTGTTCTTTGAATTGGATTCTGGGGGGGTGGGGGTTAAATGATCGTTAGTTTTTTTAGCTCATTGTGAGGGTGGATATGGTAAAATCCCTGAATAGCTGCATTTAGCACGTGCTCTGTTCATATGTAAAGGCAAAAGTACAACAGCTGCGAAGCAAACCCCCCCAGCATCATCACTATACGTGCAAATACCTGATATTAGTCAGTAAGTGGGAGGTGAGGAGTACCAGGGAAGGAAATGTGAGTGATGAAAGAGTCAGAAACCTATAGAACATCTACATACCTGGCTATATCTATCTGTGTTTATATATATATATATATATACATATATAATGGGAATGCAAGAACAAGAGAGCGTGATTTTAGTTAATCTTGAGTTAATTTCAGATGACTGGAAGATTTCAGGTAATTGTATTTTGCATTACTGCCTACTGCACAATCTGTTTACATTTTGTAAATGTGTTTATTGTACCAAATCTATTTTACTTTATCCTTTTAAATAGATCCTGGGACTTAATATACAAACAAACAAACAAATAAATAAAGAATGCTTATAATAATAATAATACAAATAATATTATTCTAGGCACAGGGTCATGCCAAGCCTCCAACCCCCAGGCAAGCAGGGTCATGTCAAGCTTGCTAACACTAAACTGGGACAGTCATGCCAAGCATCCTACTCCTACCCAAGCAGGGTCATACAAAGCCTTCTAACCCAATAAAGGCAGGGTCATACCAAACCCCCTCTTAACACAAAACAATATTAAAACAATATTAACACATTCAAAAGATGGAGGGCCCTGTCTTTGAGCTTAGAATCCGGTGTCCATATCGCTTTCCCCAAAGCACCGACGCAAGATGGAAAACTCGCAGACTTGCAATCTAAAGGGTCATGCAATGCCTCTGACCCCAAACAAGCTGGGTCATGCCAAGCCTCCTTCCCACACCAACAGAGGGTCATATCAAGCCTCCCATCCCTACAATAGCAGGGTGATACCAAGCATCTTACTCCAAACCCAACACAAGGAAGGTTGTGCCAAGCCTTCTACCCCGACACAAGCAGGGTCATGCCAAGGCTCCTACCCCCACTTAGGTAGGGTCAAGCAAACACAAGCATTGCCATGCCAAGACTCCTACCCTCACCAAGCAGGGCCATGCCAAGGCTCCTACCCCCACTCAGGTAGGGTCATGCCAATACTTCTACCCCAACACAAGCAGGGCCATGCCAAGACTACTACCCCCACACAAGCATTGCCATGCCAAGCCTCCTAGCCCCACTCAAGCAGGGTCATGCCAAGGCTCCTACCCCCACTCAGGTTGGGTCATGTTAAGGCTCCTACCCCCACTCAAGTAGGGTCATGCCAATACTCCTACTCTAACACAAGCAGGGCCATACCAAGACTCCTAGCCCCACACAAGCATGGCTATGCAAAGACTCCTCGCCCCACAGAAGCATGGCCATGCCAAGACTCCTAGCCCCACACAAGCATGGCCATGCCAAGACTCCTAGCCCCACACAAGCATGGCTATGCAAAGACTCTTCGCCCCACAGAAGCATGGCCATGCCAAGACTCCTACCCCCACACAAGCATGGCCATGCCAAGACTCCTAGTCCCACACAAGCAGGGCCATGCCAAGACTCCTAGCCCCACACAAGCATGGCCATGCCAAGACTCCTAGCCCCACACAAGCAGGGCCATGCCAAGACTCCTAGCCCCACACAAGCATGGTCATACCAAGACTCCTAGCCCCACACAAGCATGGCCATGCCAAGACTCCTAGCCCCACACAAGCATGGCCATGCCAAGGCTCCTACCCCCACTCAGGTTGGGTCATGTTAAGGCTCCTACCCCCACTCAGGTAGGGTCATGCCAAGACTCCTAGCCCCACACAAGCATGGCCATGCCAAGACTCCTAGCCCCACACAAGCAGGGCCATGCCAAGACTCCTAGCCCCACACAAGCATGGTCATACCAAGACTCCTAGCCCCACACAAGCATGGCCATGCCAAGACTCCTAGCCCCACACAAGCAGGGCCATGCCAAGACTCCTAGCCCCACACAAGCATGGTCATACCAAGACTCCTAGCCCCACACAAGCATGGTCATGCCAAGACTCCTAGCCCCACACAAGCAGGGCCATACTAAGACTCCTAGCCCCACACAAGCATGGTCATACCAAGACTCCTTGCCCCACACAAGCAGGGCCATGCCAAGCCCCGCTGTCCTGAGTGAAGCTGCAGATATTTCTAGCTGGGACTTGCCGTGAGGATCATATGATGAGTTTGTTATGGCAACTCCTTATTATTTATTTAATGCCAACACAATTATTCTAAACCAGCCTGGCCCGGTCTGTTATGTAGAGTGTGGCTCACGTGAGTGCACTGAGTCAGTACATATCTCAGAATGCCTAGAGAGACAAGAGATGGGTCTGCCCTGACTGTGGATGCAGAACACTCTCCTTAAAGAATAAGAAGGGCATGCCTGTTTTGAATACATTAAATACAATTAGAACTCTCTGCGACTATTATTATGTACCAGACTGGGCATGCTTTATTGTTCCGGCTCTAAGCACTCTCCTTTTTTCCCCCCAACTAATATTCTTTATTGTCCACATTGTAAGAATTAATTAATGCCCTAGATAAAGACAATTAGAGAGATGAAGGTCCTGTGTAGATGATTTGTGCTTAAAGTTTCTGTTGAATTATCTAACACTTTTACACTATTACATTCAAATGTAATTAAGTTTATTTATATCTTGATCTGCAATAACGAGAACCTTTATGGAAGATATTATTATTATTATTATTATTTGTAGTAGTATTTATTATTATGTTGTTTATTATTATTATTATTATTATTATTATTATTTATAATAAAAAGCAATAATGCTGTATTTGTAAAGAAAACAAATCAACGTAACTGCTACAACTTACATTTGAACTGCAGAATCACGCAGGTATATGGAGTGAGGGAGGATCTGCCCAAGAGGCTGTCCCTGATAGGAGTCTATATCTACCTCCAGTGCCCACCAGTATGTAGAAAATCTTAAGAAGGCTCTGGACCCACCCAACAAACAAGGAATAGAGAGTGCGAAAAGGCAGGTCTATTAGAGGCCGTAACACTAAGGTTTAAATGTAAGTTGTAAAAGCTAAATTGAATGTTTTTTCTCTTAAAATAGTCATTTTATTGCTAACCAGTTAATAAATGAGCAATTTAAAATACACTGATTGGCTGTTTAGCGCAATCGCTCCAACAATGCAGGAGTTAAATCGCATGTGCTTCTTATACAGGTGTCAGTACATACGTGTAACACACCTCTACACGCTACCTATAAAAGACATTAGATGTTATCTGGAACGTTCTGAAGGTCAGGAGGTCCCACAGGGTCTGGACACACTTTCCTTGCAAAGAGCATTATCACATAGACTGCTGACCATTAGGCCCCACCCCCCTCGGGGCGGATAAAGGTTATCAGATGATTGAGACGCCCTTGGGTAATTGATTCTCAGGCTGAGCATCACCTTCTGAGGCTAAATAAAGAATAACTTATTGGGGGGGGTCAATAAGGTCAGAGGTCGTATTACCTTATAACATTACTGATATATATGAGTCTAAGTGGGTAAATAAGCAGGGACATTTATATGTATTTCATTTTAATTAGAAACAAATGCATTTTGATGCCTCTTCTGGCACCTGGAGGCATCCACGGTACTTAGTGAGAATCAAAAATGGTAACATTTACACAGCTCCTGGTGATGTTACTTTTCACAAATGTTTATTTTTTTCTTGAGCTACAATGTTATTTTAGTTAATCTAGCCCCGAAAGTAAGTCGGAAACCCTTCTGTGCATCCGGCTCTGTCTGGATCATGATGATAAATTATTCATCATTCATTGCCCTCGTTTTGTTTCATACGTGACGGCGCGGTGCTGGGGGTGCGAGAGCTGGTGGACAGGAGATTGTACTGAGGATAAATAGGGAAACGGCCCAACCAATTGTATTATAAGTAAATATAGTTAGGTACCAGCCGCACACTAATGAGGTCCATTAGAATGAAACAGTGCAGTCTGAGAGTGCGTCTCCGAAATCGTAAATAATCCATCCCATGCAATACGTCAATGCTGCGTAATACAGCAAACGTGCTAAAAGGAGCCAGGTATAGAGTGTTTTTAGATTTAAGAGTTGCAATGCATTGTGGGTTCATTTGCACATCCCTTACCTGTTTCCCAGAGTGCAGTGCAATAACTGTATTTCTTCAAAATCTGGGCATGAAATACGTTTTAAAATTATTTTTTAACATTCAATTGTGAATATGAATTTAATTTTTTTTAAATGTATTTACAATCCGCTAGAAAAGAATTATTGAGAAAATAATTAAAATGACGTATTTTATTTTCTATTCTCCCAAACTGCTACAGTAGTCATTATAAGGATTTGTCTGGGAGGCGCACAGCGTGTAATAAATAATCTCCCAGCAGGAAAATAAATCCCATTATCTAAAATAATCAATTACCTGAAGTTATTAGTATCACCCTGTGGCATGAAGGTCATTACAAATGGCGGCTCACATGTTGGATGGATTTTATTGGAAAAACCATTGTGAGCCATCATCACATGCACCAAACTGGATCCAATTGTGTAAGAATGAGACAGTAAGAGAGAATAGATACAGAATGGAAGAGACAACACTTGGATACCAGGGGTAAAGTGTATTCATGTGCCAAAATATGAGAAGTCTCTTAGACAGTAGTGGGCATCTCGGTCCTACGAGGGCCGCCAACAGTCCAGGATTTATATCTCTCACTCTGCAAGAGCCCAGGTGGAGCTTCCTGTGGTAATCTATGGTCATGAAAATGGGACCTCTTCACTTCCTGTGTTAGTATATAGTCCTGAAGATGGGACCTCTCCACTTCCTGTGTTAGTCTATAGCCCTGGACCTCTCCACTTCCTGTGTTAGTCTATAGCCCTGAAGATGGGACCTCTCCACTTCCTGTGCTAGTATATAGCCCTGAAGATGGGACCTCTCCACTTCCTGTGTTATACTGTGGCCCTACTGATGGGAACTCTCCATTTTTTATGGCCCCTTCAGGAGCATTTCTAAGCAACCTGGCTTCCAGGGCAAGAAACAAACCAGGTTCTTGTCATTAGTGAGTATCACTTAATTCCCTAAGATGCTTAAGCTCTTTCCAGGAACCTTCCTGGGTAACAATTTAAATAGAAATCATTAAAATGTAGGCAGCCTGAAAAAAATGTTGCCCAGAACAAGGGACTGGTCTTTGGGTAGGTCTGCAGACTTCAGGACATTACTGGGACAGAAAGATGGATTGGTCAGTGCAGGCCTTATACCCAAGGCCACCATTTGTACTGCCCTGTCTATTGGTACGTATTTACCGCCATGTCCCACCGCCCTCGTGATGTAACAATGTCCCCAATTCGGATTTCCACTGTTCCAGAATAGGCAGAGTACCCAATGCCACTGTGATGTGAGACTGGTACATATTTGCAAAATGCCAATGCAGGCCGTGGTCAAATGCCCCTTGATGTGATCCTGTTTATAGTTGGCTTTATATATATCCCAATCATACAATGCCATTAATGTACCATTGCAGACTGTCCCAGTGTACTCTGCCTGCAGATACAGATTTCTAATGTGCCATGTACCGAATACCTCCTTTATGTGAAAATGCCCATCTAGACAGATTCCCAATATGCCTGTATAGGTGAGTCAGTGCCCATCAAAACATATTTTTATTTCGTACCTAATGGCCCCTTGTTGTGAGACGGCCCATCAAGACATATTAGCAATTTGCCAATATAGGTCTTGTCCAAATGCCCATTGATACAACTCTAACTGTGCCAGTATTTCCTCTTTGATGCTATAATGCCAATCTATACAGAATTCTAGTGTGCCAGTATAGGCTGTGTCTCAATGCTCTCTTCACATGCCAATGCCCATCAATAAAGATTTCCAATGTGCCAGTGTATGCCATGTATTCAGTTCCCCACCAATGCCCACCTTTACAGATATTCACTGTGCCACTATAGACTGTGACCCAGGTTTGCAATATGTCCAGGTCATAATTTTATATCACCCGTATGGACAATGGTTACAAGTGGTTAAATACCTTATCCTAGAGTCCAGGACAGGAGGCCTCTCTAGATTAGTTGTATATTTTATTGCATATCTCAATATATTGACAAATGTAAATACTGTAGTTATCAGCGTGTAATGAGCGCCGCGCAGATGAGGACTCTGCACCTTCTGTCCCACGGACTCTCCTCCAGGCCACACATTAACCAAACCAGATTATAATTGGAGTTCTCTGGAAGCAGTTGTGGGCAGAAATGCAAATGTGTAACTCAGTGTGACCCCAGAAAACTACCCCTGACGCAAAACTAGAGCCAGCAGGAAAGGGGCAGATAAAGGGAGACAATGTGACTATGCAGCAAAGAATCATTGTATAAAAATATCTATCTATCTATCTATCTATCTATCTATCTATCTATCTATCTATCTATCTATCTATCTATCTGTCTGTCTATCTATCTATCTATCTATCTATCTGTCTGTCTATCTATCTATCTATCTATCTGTCTGTCTGTCTGTCTATCTTTCTATCTCTTCCTCCCTCTATCTATCTATCTATCTATCTATCTATCTATCTATCTATCTATCTATCTATCTATCTATCTATATCACTATCTATCTATCTATCTATCTATCTATCTATCTATCTATCTATCTATCTAAGAGCGTGTTCTGACCTGGAAATACAGTACAGTTTTGTGTGTTGAATTGCTGTTACAGCTCTAATAAGTGTTTGAAAAAGCCCTTGTGATTCCCATTAAGTACTCGTTATATATTTTTTCAGTTGCGGGTCCAACTTTATTTGTGTTCTAGAACTCCGGGTCTAATAGAATATCGTTTTGTGTAACTTTAATCTTTTAAGAGCTCGTAATATTGGCGATATGCTAAAACCAATGGAGTACTAAAGCCAAATTTGGCTGGCCTGTAGTGATTGTGGGCGGGTAACTCATAATCAGATTGCGAGTAGCTAATAGAATAAGTGGTTTAATTTGTACTTAGATTTACGAATTGGGCAATAGAATAGGGCCCTGTGTTTGTGTGGTTTTAAGTTTTAATTTTGTGTGAATGAAGTATTTCCTGTAAGTACAGTGGATATAAAAAGTCTACACACCCCTGTTAAAATGTCAGGTTTCTGTGCTGTAAAAAAATGAGACAAAGATAAATAATTTCCGAACTTTTTCCACCTTTAATGTGACCTGTACAAATCAATTGAAAAACAAACTAAAATCTTTTAGATGGAGGGAAGAAAAAAAATAAAAATAAATAATGTGGTTGCATAAGTCTGCACACCCTCCTATAACTGGGGATGTAGCTGTGTACAGAATTAAGCAATCACATTCCAAATCGTGTTAAATAGGAATCAGCATACACCTGCCATCATTTAAAGTGCCTCTGATTAACCCCAAATAAAGTTCAGCTGCTCTAGTTGGTCTTTCCTGAAATTTTCTTAGTTGCATCCCACAGCAAAAAGCCATGGTCCACAGAGAGCTTCCAAAGCACCAGAGGGATCTCATTGTTAAAAGGTATCAGTCAGGAGAAGGGTACAAAAGAATTTCCAAGGCATTAGATATACCATGGAACACAGTGAAGACAGCCATCATCAAGTGGAGAAAATATGGCACAACAGTGACATTACCAAGAACTGGAGCTCCCTCCAAAATTGATGAAAAGTCGAGAAGAAAACTGGTCTGGGAGGCTACCAAGAGGCCTACAGCAACATTAAAGGAGCTGCAGGAATATCTGGCAAGTACTGGCTGTGTGGTACATGTGACAACAATCTCCAGTATTCTTCATATGTCTGGGCTATGGGGTAGAGTGGCAAGACGAAAGCCTTTTCTTATGAAGAAAAACATCCAAGCCAGGCTACATTTTGCAAAAACACATCTGAAGTCTCCCAAAAGCATGTGGGAAAAGGTGTTATGGTCTGATGAAACCAAGGATGAACTTTCTGGCCATAATTCCAAAAGATATGTTTGGCGCAAAAACAACACTGCACATCACCAAAAGAACACCATACCCACAGTGAAGCATGGTGGTGGCAGCATCATGCTTTGGGACTGGAACTGGGGCCTTATTTAAGATAGAGGGAAGTATGAACAGTTCCAAATACCAGTCAATATTGGCACAAAACCTTTAGGCTTCTGCTAGAAAGCTGAACATGAAGAGGAACTTCATCTTTCAGCATGACAACGACCCAAAGCATACATCCAAATCAACAAAGGAATGGCTTCACCAGAAGAATCCGATTGTGATCTGAAGAAGGCTGTGCACAGGAGATGCCCTCGCAATCTGACAGATTTGGAGTGTTTTTACAAAGAAGAGTGGGCAAATCTTGCCAAGTCACAATGTGCCATGCTGATAGACTCATACCCAAAAAGACTGAGTGCTGTAATAAAATCACAAGGGGCTTCAACAGAGTATTAGTTTAAGGGTGTGCATACTTATGCAACCATATTATTTTATTTTTATATTTTTTCTTCCCTCTACCTAAAAGATTTCAGTTTGTTTTTCAATTGAGTTGTCCAGTTTATAGGTCACATTAAAGGTGGAAAAAGTTCTGAAATGATTTATCTTTGTATCATTTTTTTACAGCACAGAAACCTGACATTTTAACAGGGGTGTGTAGACTTTTTACATCCACTGTATAATGTATTAATACTCTATGAATGGACCTCCACTCTGGCTCTAGGAAATATCAGTCTGGATATTACAAGGATATTTCTTTGAAATTTGTCCAGTGAAGAGTTAATCAGATTTCCCATGGTGCAGTGCGAGGCGTGAGACCCTAATCACAAACATCTTGTTATAGTCCCCCTGAATAGACAGCTCTGATACCTCAGTTATGGAAAAAGTCATAAAATATTTATGAACCCACCTGGGATTGGTGGGATTATCCGTCTGGAGTCCCCACACCGTCATGTGACCTGCGCTGGATTAATACGGCTTCATAGCTGTGAGGGGGCATGTTCGGACCCCACATCTATTCAATTCTCAGTATTGTATAAAGTATATAGTGAGTAGGGGGCACTCTGGGGCAGGGGTTCTAAGTATTCTTTAATATATATAGTATATAGATGGTAGTGGGCACTCTGGGGGCTGTCAGTATTGTATACAGTATACAGTATATAGAGAGTAGGGGGCACTCCAGGGGGCTCTCAGTATTGTATAAAAATATACAGTATATAGTGGGTAGGGGGCACTCTGGGGGGGGGGTTCTAAGTATTGTGTAATATATATAGTATATAGAGAGTGTAATATATATAGTATATAGAGAGTAGGGGGCTCTCTAGGGGTCTGTCAGTGTGGCATACAGTATATAGTGCGTAGGGGGCACTCTGGGGGGTTTCTAAGTATTGTATAATATATATAGTATATAGAGAGTAGGGGGCACTCTAGGGGTCTGTCAGTATTGTATACAGTATATAGTGGGTAGGGGGCACTCTGAGGGGTTTCTAAGTATTGTATAATATATATATTATATAGAGAGTAGGGGGCACTCTAGGGGTCTGTCAGTATTGTATACAGTATATAGTGGGTAGGGGGCACTCTGGGGGGGGGGTTCTAAGTATTGTACAGTATAATATATATAGTATATAGAGAGTAGGGGGCACTCTAGGGGTCTGTCAGTATTGTATACAGTATATAGTGGGTAGGGGGCACTCTGGGGGGTTTCTAAGTATTGTATAATATATATAGTATATAGAGAGTAGGGGGCACTCTAGGGGTCTGTCAGTATAGTATACAGTATATAGTGGGTAGGGGGCACTCTGGGGGGTTTCTAAGTATTGTATAATATATATAGTATATAGAGAGTAGGGGGGACTCTAGGGGTCTGTCAGTATTGTATACAGTATATAGTGGGTAGGGGGCACTCTGAGGGGTTTCTAAGTATTGTATAATATATATATTATATAGAGAGTAGGGGGCACTCTAGGGGTCTGTCAGTATTGTATACAGTATATAGTGGGTAGGGGGCACTCTGGGGGGGGGTTTCTAAGTATTGTACAGTATAATATATATAGTATATAGAGAGTAGGGGGCACTCTAGGGGTCTGTCAGTATTGTATACAGTATATAGTGGGTAGGGGGCACTCTGGGGGGTTTCTAAGTATTGTATAATATATATAGTATATAGAGAGTAGGGGGCACTCTAGGGGTCTGTCAGTATAGTATACAGTATATAGTGGGTAGGGGGCACTCTGGGGGGTTTCTAAGTATTGTATAATATATATAGTATATAGAGAGTAGGGGGCACTCTAGGGGTCTGTCAGTATAGTATACAGTATATAGTGGGTAGGGGGCACTCTGGGGGGTTTCTAAGTATTGTATAATATATATATTATATAGAGAGTAGGGGGCACTCTAGGGGTCTGTCAGTATTGTATACAGTATATAGTGGGTAGGGGGCACTCTGGGGGGGGGTTTCTAAGTATTGTACAGTATAATATATATAGTATATAGAGAGTAGGGGGCACTCTAGGGGTCTGTCAGTATTGTATACAGTATATAGTGGGTAGGGGGCACTCTGGGGGGTTTCTAAGTATTGTATAATATATATAGTATATAGAGAGTAGGGGGCACTCTAGGGGTCTGTCAGTATTGTATACAGTATATAGTGGGTAGGGGGCACTCTGGGTGGGTTCTAAGTATTGTATAGTATATATAGTATATACAGAGTAGGGGGCACTCTAGGGGTCTGTCAGTATTGTATACAGTATATAGTGGGTAGGGGGCACTCTGGGGGGTTTCTAAGTATTGTATAATATATATAGTATATAGAGAGTAGGGGGCACTCTAGGGGTCTGTCAGTATTGTATACAGTATATAGTGGGTAGGGGGCACTCTGGGGGGTTTCTAAGTATTGTATAATATATATATAGTATATAGAGAGTGGTGGGCTCTCTAGGGGTCTGTCAGTATTGTATACAGTATATAGTGGGTAGGGGGCACTCTGGGGGGTTTCTAAGTATTGTATAATATATATAGTATATAGAGAGTGGGGGGCACTCTAGGGGTCTGTCCATATTGTATACAGAATGTAGGAGCCATGGCCTTTTGAGTAACTAAACTTGATAATGGGCAACAAGTACTGGCAGTTTGAGATGCCACATTTCCATTGTGCAGATGGAAGCATACTCTCTGTATTCAAAGTATCCTCCCAGTTCAGGAAGTTGATCAACAGAAACCAACATGGTAGATCCCACCTTAGCATATTAGTGTATACGAGGTAATATATTCTACACGTCGCCTGTGTTCAGGAGCACGTCTTAGATGTTGAGTCTTCAGTTATTACAGGAGCAGATACTGATTTGGAACAAGACTAAACAGCACTTACTGAGGCTCTGAGGAGTAATTAGAGATTAATGTCAAACATATTTATTGTTCTGTAAATCCATTTTATGCCACAACTCCATGAGGAATGAAAGGCGTCTGGTGGCTGCGATTGTGGTGTCTGACGCCATAAGAAATATGTCACTAAAAGCTTATTGATGCTACCGTCTAACGTGCAAGAAAGATCATCCCACCACCACTTCATTGTGGCACGAGCGGTGGATATGGCATCATCATTACTGAGATAAGGTATCCACCAAGCATCCTACATAAGGAGACTTATCGTAGTCTTGTAGCCACATTAAATTCCCCTAATGTGTAAAACCGTAGCCCGTAACATAGCTCGTAAGACTTGCAGCTATTAACTTGGCCCAGTAAAGCAAGCCGCTGCCGATCTGCGGGCTATGAGTGAAAAAAGCCTGCGGGACGTGGAACGTGGAAATTCGCGCCTGCAAATCCTTTGATATGTCAAACCCGTAACAGCTACATTTCCAATCACGCTATTAAACTGCAACAAATTCACTGGCGTTCAAGCCCGTAACCTGGAAATGGAGCCAAAAAGCCTACAGGTAGTAGAGAGGAAACGCAAGGGCGGTAAAGTCTTATCCGTAGCGCTGTAAATGCAAATATACACACATTACTGTACTTATAATAACAGGGAAAGTGATATTAGGTATTAATATTAATAGCACAACATTCTCAAGCCCGCAAATCTGCAATATAAAATACTTTATTTTCAGTTTAATTTCCGTGTTATATTGATCCCGGCAATCAATGTGTTAATACATATAAGGGAACTCGCATGGACTAGAATATCATATTTACGGTTTTATCAATATTGCATTATTTCTGGAATGTGGGTCCGATCGTAACTCGTAATTCAATCCCGTAAGACTTTGAAATCCAATCTCCATTTTTCAGTGACGTAATGATGACGATCTCTGTTGCCATAGGCTCCATCTAAACCCGTAACTACTTGTTTGACTAATTGATCATGTTCACAGCTGTGCATCCAACGTGCGCATGAATGGTTTACGGGTTTGCATCTCAAGCCCGTAACTCGCGCCCTGCTTCAAATTTCATAGTTCTGTAACTCGCCCATATTTCAAGCCCGCAGCCGCTGCTTTCTCACGTTGCACTTACGAGCTTGGAATTTAATGTGGCTGTTGGTTTCTAATCTAGTTTGAGTCTGATCCCTGAATGTTTTTAGGCCTTCTTTATTCAAATGATGTCATATAAGAAGGCCTTGGGGGTCTTTAATCCTTTAATATGTGGTCTGTTGTCTACAGACCCTCATTATGATGGGAACGAGCAGTATTCCAATTCTCGGATGCCTCACATGCAGGAAAGATCAACCCACCGCACTTTATTGTGGCACCTGGGGTGTATATGCCGCCATCATTGCTAAGATGAAGGTCAGACCTGATTAGGCCAATGAATCCACCAAACATTAAGATATTCATCTTAATTCAACACTACTTTCATACTATTATCCGTGTTTTGCAAAAGATGACAAGTGGAATCCCCTCCAGACATCAACATTGGGTGGGCTTCATTGCCTTGTCTTGGTTTCTGATCTAATTTGAGCCTGAATCCAATGTTTTTAGGTCTTCTGCAACTAAATTCATAATGCCAAATGAGTAGGGGTCTTGGGGTCTTGCTCTGTTGGAGGGACTATTATAGTCTTGAGAGCTTGCAATCAAATCCTTCTCAGTTAGCCATAAACAAGTATCATTGCCACTGAACCTCCTCTGTGTCTCATGTAAGGTGACTTGGAGGACAAGTAAAGGTCTTGATTGGCATTTTACTTTTGCACTGGAGGGAAATCCACAATCAAAATAAGTGCAATTCTTGGTAATATTGTACCCACAAAATCCAGCTTTGGGGCTCCTGCCCCCATGGTCTGACCCTGCTACATACAACCAGATCAGAATCTAATCTTCACCAGTGGAAGCTCCCTCCCGAGACTCCTCGAAAACTCTCCTACAAATATGTACATCTAGAGTGGGCCTTCTAGAGTGTCTTCCCACTAATAACGAGACCTCCCCTCAAATGATGATAATTATGAAACATATATACAACAGGTGAAGACGTTCAAGCAGTCCGGTGCCTTTACACATGGAGGTCCGGCCCACCCTAATATAGTTCTGTAACATTTCTTCCCCTCCTGTGAGCTGATACACTCACCAAGCATCCTCATTATCTCACCGCCATTATGTCTCATTGATTTAATTATTCCACTAAGCTGAGTTCCAGAATCGCTTGGAAGTTCATCTAGTCCTTTATAGCATTATGGATTACTTTACTTCATATGTAACTGATGCCATTCTTATTTATTCCTACTGAGTGATCCTGAATTCCCGGGTGCAATCTTGGTTGCTTCAAAACTCATGGTGTAACTTCTCATTTCCTTGGCCACTATGTTTGAGCATCTGGTCACCATTACAGGTCCACTGTTTAATCTGTATATGTGTGTGTATATATATATATATATATATATTGTGGTTATGGATTAACAGAGTGAGCGTGCATTGTGGTATCATTTGGATGTCCCAGCCCAGTTTTCCCAGAGTGCAGTGCATCAACTGTATTTCTGAGAAACTTGAGCAGGAAATACGTTTAATAACTTATTTTGTAGACATTCAAATGGGATTCCTAATGTACTATTCATTGTTTGTACTACTGTACTCTGTACATTGGAGGGTTTCTATCACTCTTCAGCCCACCATATGTGAAACGATCACTGTATATATATATATATTCAAGCCTCGTAATTCCAACGTGTAGCACATAAGGGCTGTGTGCTTCAAATTTGGCCGTTTTACATTGCTATTAAATTAGAAAGGGCCGCGAGCCATGAGCGAGAGAGGCTGTTTCGTAAATCAGTTCTCGGCCGCCGGAGTTGCGTGCTCGATCGCAAACAATTAAGCAATCTCGTAGTTACGGGTTCAGATGGAGCCAATGGAAAGAGAGATCGTAAGCGTTACATCACTGAAAAAAGGGGAGGGTAGATTTCTAGGGGCTTCAAGTACAGTTTGCGATCGGACGCATAGTCCAGATATAATGCACGACTAATAAAGCCGTAAATATGATATTACAGTATATGTCGCAACACATTGATTGCCGGGATCGATATAACACAAAATATACACATGAAATAAAGCATTTTTCGGGGGTGATTTGCGGGCTTGAGAATGTTGTGCTATTAATTCTAAGACTTTCCCTTATAATAAATGTACAGTAGTGTGTTTTTATTTGGTTACGAAGTCCTACACATTGGAATTTACCCCCTTGTGGGTGCTCTACAGCACGCGTTGGCCTTTGGGCTCCGTTTACGTGTTAGGTAATTGCTCGCGAGTGACCATGATAATAGCTAAATTGAACAAGTAGCACTTACGGGCTCATCAGATCAAAGGATTTACGTGCGCGAAGTTCAACATTGTTTACCACGTAGCCTATTCTTGGCCATCCTGCGTGTTAACACGCAAAGCCCGCTGCAAGCATCGTTACAAGGCTAATTTAATACCCGTAACACAGAAATTCAGAGTTACGGGCTAGGTTTTAACACGTAGCTCTAATTTAATAGGGCTGATAATTAGCTTGTAATAATAAAAGAAAAAAAGTTTGATGCCTCTACTGAGGACCTCCATGATACTTTGGTGAAGGTGTTGTGAGAGGAGCTTTTATATTCTGGAGGAGCAAAGCTTGCATCTATTCATGCAAGCTGTCTGGTTCTGATCTTGTGTGGTAGAATAGGTAGGTGTCAAATGCAATTATATCCAATTATTATTAAAAAAAACCACATCCCTCATGCTCCAGCTACCAGAAAGTACTAAAACCAGACAAGATGGAATGCTCTATACATAAACAGATGTATGGGTTTTCTTGAAGCATTGTGGCCTGTTAACAGTTGGTTGTGTCTTATGGTGGCCTCCTGCCTATCTTACAGTGCCATTATAACCTCCTCTCTCTGATGGCATCACCTGGTGCTCCAGGGCCCCTGTGTCCTCCTCACCTACGAGTTTCACACTAATTAGTGCCCTTCATTAGGAGGGAGCAGCAGGGTCTGCAGGACCAGTAATTCCAGGACACATAGTCATCCCGCTTGTTCTACTTGAGGCTTCTTCTAGACATGTCATTGTTTACAGATTCCTGGCAGTCGCAGGTAGTAGACAAGATGTCCATCTCGAATCAGAGAAGTAAACACAACGGGAAGATCAGGAATTCACTGCATCTCCGGAATGTGAGCTCGGCGCGCGGCGTTGGGTCACGAGACTCCGGAGAACGCTGCTTCCCATCATACAACTCTATAATATAAACAAAAAAAACACAGATAAGAGCCAAGAGGCCCATCCACAACGCCCATTTCCTATGTACCAAAGGGTCAGGCACTCTTGCATTCCAGGACATGCTCTGCAAAACTATTATTATTATTATTATTATTATTATTATTATTATTGTTATATTTTATTGAAAGACCTCCATGAGGTTCTGCAGAGCTGGGAGTGCAATAAACACATGGATAACAAGACATTGTTCCTACACATCGGTCCAGGGGGAGATGAGGGTCCCGATCTCGTGAGAAATTACATTAATAGCGAACCGATCTCACAATTCATATTATGTTTCATTTTATTTAATGCGTATTCATTACGTTCTCTACAGTATGTGGGCACTTTATAAGTATTATAATAATACTAGCGACTTGCCTGTCAAAAAATGACGGCAATAAGATTGTAACGCAGGTAATGTTGTTTGTGTGCGAAATTAATTTTGTTGGTGTTGCAAGATCCTTCGGCGCTCATTGTGAGGCTCTTGGTTGTTTGTGTGCTATGAGCAGCGTTGTGTTCTTTTTTGGTATGGCAATGAATAATGAATAAAATAAGAAATGAATATACTTTACATATTGTGAAGTAATATATGTAGCATTGTGTTGAAGAGCTGGCAATCTGTTTTGATGTTGCTGCAGTATCAGTGCTGTGGAGCTGCTGTGTAAGCGTCATGAATGTGTGTTGTGTAATAGTGTGCGTGCGCGAGGCAAAACCGTTAGCGTAGCTGTGTACTTCCGTATTGTGTAAGTTAGTGTTCTAAAATGGCGCCTAATGTGTGGTATGCGGCTGTGGCTGATTTTGCGTCCTTGTTTTCGGATGTCGTCTGACTTTTTCGGAAAATTCGTAGGTGTTTGGTTTTGTTTTGCGTGTTTAGGGTCCTGTAGCCTCGTTTTCGTTTTTTTCGGCTGCCATTTTTTCTCACGCTTAGGGGATTTTCGGGTCTCTAAACTCTTTTATTTGGAGTTAAATTGAGGTGTAACTTCAGTTTTCGAGGTCCTGGCTGCCCCCCTCTTGCTGTAGGTAAGCTTTTTATGAATTTGTTGTGTGTATTTATTGTGTTTTTCATATTTTCATGTGCGCAGGTTTCGGGTGGTAAGGTCGTATTTTTGCGAGGTCGTATTGGTTCGTAACGCGTCTCGTATTTGTTTGTCGTAAGTCTGTAAATTTTGCGAGGTGCGCAGTTGCAACCATCATAATGATATTCCTATATAAACATACTGGTGCTATAGAAATCACATATATAGTTGTGAGCGTACGGGCCGTTGCTCACGCTTGCGGGTCCGCAAGCGTGAGCAACGGCCCGTATGCTCACAAAGCAACTATGAGGCCCGCGACTGTCCTGTACTCTCAGTAACCCTGGCGGCCAGTGACTGCTTTGCCCTAACTCTGTGTGTAGACATGAAGCTCTTCTGACGTCAGCTCTAGGAAACGCCACTTGAGTCCACTGCGCATGCGTAGGACACTGACTCAGCGCTGTCAAACTCCGCGCATGACCGTTTGCGCTGGGAAGCTCTGCGCATGCGTTCTGTTGGTTGGCTGTTTAGTGGGATACAGGAAGATGGCTGCGGCCGCTGGTACAGAGGAGGAAGAGGCCAACAAGAGGAGGAAGGCCCACGGCATGCTCAAACTGTACTATAGGATCACGGAGGAAGGGAAAGCCGGCGATAGGCACCTACAGCCCATAGATATAGATGGGGTGCACTTCACCCAGAGCTTTACCTAACCAAGGTGACGTCAAACAGCACAGTGACGTCATGCACTCACACACCATGCAAATACATATATACACTGTGACGTATCTCAGCATGGTCTATCACATCAGGCCTGTGCATTATGTGGCAGGGATATGAGGCTTACCCACTATAGCTCTAATCACATATATAGTTGTGAGCGTACGAGTCGTTGCTCACGCTTGCGGGCTCGCGTAGCGAGCCCGCGGCCCTCGCGTAGCGAGCCGCGGGCCTCGCGAAGCGAGGGCCGCGGCTCGCGCAGCGAGCCGCGGCCCTCGCGTAGCGAGGTCACTGGGCAAGGGCCTCAGTTGCTGGCATGGAGCGCCGAAGGCGCTCCATGCCAGCAACTGAGGCCCCTCGCGAAGCGAGGGCCTCAGTTGCTGGCGAGGTCACTGGGCACGGGTCTCAGTTGCTGGCATGGAGCGCCGAAGGCGCTCCATGCCAGCAACTGAGGCCCCTCGCGAAGCGAGGGCCTCAGTTGCTGGCGAGGTCACTGGGCACGGGGCTCAGTTGCTGGCATGGAGCGCCGAAGGCGCTCCATGCCAGCAACTGAGGCCCCTCGCGAAGCGAGGGCCTCAGTTGCTGGCGAGGTCACTGGGCACGGGGCTCAGTTGCTGGCATGGAGCGCCGAAGGCGCTCCATGTCAGCAACTGAGGCCCCTCACGAAGCGAGGGCCTTAGTTGCTGGCGAGCTCACTGGGCAAGGGCCTCAAACCCTCGCAAAATTCACGTCGCTACTCAAAAAACACGACACACAAATTACGACACTCGCTAAATTTTACGAGGCACGCAAACAACGTACGAAACACGTTACCACACATTACGACCTCGCAAACATCGGACGCAACACGCCGACATACAAACATTTAAAACACAATACATACACACAGCACATACATAAAAAACTTACCTACACCAAGAGGGAGCACCCAGGACCTCAAAAATGCAACTTACACCTCGATTTTACTCGAAATAAAAGAGTTTTGAGACAAAAAAAAAATCTAAGCGACAGAAAAAATGGCCGCCGAACAAAACGAAAACGAGGCTACAGCACTCTAAACTCGCAAAACACCACAAGAAACTCGCAAAACACCACAAAACACCTACGGATATTCATACCACACAGTGCACACATTCAGCATGCTTACACAGCAGCTCCACACCACTAATGCTGCAGCAACATCAACACAGATTGCCAGCTCTTCATCACAATGCTTCAAAATAGGTACAGTATATTCATTTAGTAATGTATTACATATTTCATTATTAGACACCAAACAGCATTAGCTACCTTACAATTTCATTGCCGTCATTTTTTGACGGGCAATTCGCTAGTAATATATAACAATAAGCAATGATAAAGCTCCGCAGTATGAAGAAAGAGGCAGGAAGTCACTTATTGTGATGTATTACCTGGGACCAGAAGGTCCTACTGCACCATAAAGATGACAATGCAAGCTCGTCACACAATACAAGTCCCCTCTAATCTATACATATTAATATCATGGAGTCCCCTCTAATCTATACATATTAATGTCATGGAGTCCTCTCTAATCTATACATATTAATATCATGGAGTCCCCTCTAATCTATACATATTAATGTCATGGAGTCCCCTCTAATCTATACATATTAATGTCATGGAGTCCTCTCTAATCTATACATATTAATGTCATGGAGTCCCCTCTAATCTATACATATTAATGTCATGGAGTCTCCTCTAATCTATACATATTAATGTCATGGAGTCCCCTCTCTAATCTATACATATTAATATCATGGAGTCCCATCTAATCCATACATATTAATGTCATGGAGTCCCCTCTAATCTATACATATTAATGTCATGGAGTCTCCTCTAATCTATACATATTAATGTCATTGAGTCCCCTCTCTAATCTATACATATTAATGTCATGGAGTCCCCTCTAATCTATACATATTAATGTCATGGAGTCTCCTCTAATCTATACATATTAATGTCATGGAGTCCCATCTAATCTATACATATTAATGTCATGGAGTCCCCTCTCTAATCTATACATATTAATATCATGGAGTCCCATCTAATCCATACATATTAATGTCATGGAGACCCCTCTAATCTATACATATTAATGTCATGGAGTCTCCTCTAATCTATACATATTAATGTCATGGAGTCTCCTCTAATCTATACATATTAATGTCATGGAGTCCCCTCTCTAATCTATACATATTAATATCATGGAGTCCCTTCTAATCTATACATATTAATGTCATGGAGACCCCTCTAATCTATACATATTAATGTCATGGAGTCCCCTCTAATCTATACATATTAATGTCATGGAGTCCCCTCTAATCTATACATATTAATGTCATGGAGTCCCCTCTCTAATCTATACATATTAATGTCATGGAGTCCCCTCTCTAATTTATACATATTACTGTCATGGAGTCCCCTCTAATCTATAGATATTAATGTCATGGAGTCCCCTCTAATCTATACATATTAATATCATGGAGTCCCCTGTAATCTATACATATTAATGTCACAGAGTCCTCTCTAATCTATACATATTAATATCATGGAGTCCCCTCTAATCTATACATATTAATGTCATGGAGTCTCCTCTAATCTATACATATTAATATCATGGAGTCCCCTGTAATCTATACATATTAATGTCACAGAGTCCTCTCTAATCTATACATATTAATATCATGGAGTCTCCTCTAATCTATACATATTAATGTCATGGGGTCCCCTCTAATCTATACATATTAATGTCATGGAGTGCCCTCTAATCTATACATATTAATATCATGGAGCCCCCTCTAATCTATACATATTATTGTCATGGAGCCCCCTCTAATCTATACATATTAATACCATGGAGTCCCATCTAATCTATACATATTAATGTCATGGAGTCCTCTCTAATCTATACATAATATCATGGAGTCTCCTCTAATCTATACATATTAATGTCATGGAGTACTCTCTAATCTATACATATTATTGTCATGGAGTCCCCTCTAATCTATACATATTACTGTCATGGAGTCCCCTTTTAATGGTGTGTTTCAGACCCTGCCCCATTTTAGTCGCCTCATTTGAATTGTGTGTTTATTTCTTATGATCTTTTTGGCGGTCCGGTCTCAGAGCTGCACGCGGTATCTAGATAGCTGGGGGTCCGCACAGTGACACTAATAACAACCTTAATCCCTCTACTAATACATCCCAGGCTCCTACTGGCTATTCCTGCAGATTTGTTGCATTGTTTGTTACTTTTCATTCAGTCTGTTTAGATGGCACATACACTTGTCACTGTCTGAGACTTTACTCCTCGGGACGCCGGGGTGTCTGCAATGAGATATTGCTTATTTGTGAATGTTCTTTCTCAGATTTATCACATTGAGGCTTTTTATTAGTTTAGCTCTAGAGGTGAAGATGCAAGACGGAATAATCTGGTCTGTCTGGAGAGCTTCAAGACATCAGCCGCCTGATGAAAAGGCACCTTATATTATTATCTGCTTCTCTGGGGTAGGAGTAAAAAGTGGTTCTACAAGTAAGGGAGGTCGGACATCAAAGACTTTTGTTATCATTTGTTTGGTATCCAACTTAGGAGCCAGGTCTAGAAATAGCCACAATTAGGCTTGTAAAGATAAAAATACAAGTCGCCCTCTCCATGAGGATATAGACATGGTGCCCTATAATTTACTAAACTACCCGGCACACATAATTCTGCCATGTTGGTTGAAAGCTCCAGATAGAATTTTATGCAAATAAACCAATATATTTGTAATTCAAGAACTTAATTCCTGAAGATTGCAGAGAAAACAAAATTAAAAAAATGGTAAAACGGTTAAATCGGAGGATGGTAGATTTCTTTCAGTAGACTTGGTACCTATTGAGATGGTGACCATCTGCTACAGGGTATTGATTGTATAGTAACAAGCACCAGCCCACATTTAATGATGTCTCTTTTCAACAACACACAATTACTGAAATAAAGAGAAGGACCTGGAGGGTGAGGGGAGCGAGCTCCGGGTCCTTGTGTTGTAGTATTTGCTTATTTGTTTATTATTTAATAGTAATTTGTGGTGCTATTTTCACTTGAGCCAAGGAAATAATTTGTGATAGGGATATAAAATGTGCTCAAAATGATCCAAACGGGAGCCTATAAACATATGTTATACCAGACATTTGATTGTATGTGCAAAGATTTTATGTTTGTAATAAATATATTTATATATATATATAATATATATATATATATATATAAATATATATATATATATATATATATATATATATATATATATATATATAGATATATATATATATATATATATATATATATATTAGGTTTACTAATTAATGGTTCTAGCCAGTTTTACACAACAATCTGCTTACGGAAGACTGGACTGGATTATTTAATGGGATCACAGTATTATTTCCCTGAAGAAGGCGCCATCTTGTTTCCCATCACTGACATCACCTTCAGTCATTTTGCTATTTTGTTTCACACTCTCTTCAAGTAGCTTTGACAACATAGAAAAGAAAGGACTCATTGAGCCATTTGTTTAGCCCGCTCCCACTTCAGAGACACACCGGGTGGAGCTGAGCCTGGAATAGACTTTGGGTCTCTTTGAGTGTTAAGGGTGTTGTCTTTGTGCACGCTGGGTGGGGATTGTGCCATTGTGTATTTTGGGGTGGGATGCCTGTCTTTGTGTGTTGGATGGAATATAACAATTATAAGATTCCACATAGGTTTAAACTAAATATATTCGCATCAAGACTTACCCCATTTAGAACTCGGATCCCTATTTTGGGTTTATTGATCCAAAACCCCATTGTGTGGGGGTTGTGCCATTGTGTATTATTGTGAATGAGATGTCTGTCTATGTGTGTTGGATGTAACATAGCAATAATAAGATTTCACTTAGGTTTAAACTAAATATATTGATATTAGGGGTGCCCTATTTAGATATTTGATCCCTGTTTTGGGTTTATTGATCCAAAACCACATTGAAATACTTTCCAATTCTATCTTTAATGCTTAAAAATAAAATCCTTCCAGACTCCAAAAATTGGCTCTCACACCGGTCCTTGTATAGCGTTGAACCTTTTCTGGGCAATTTACCAGAATCTTGATTGCCATTTTTAACTACACATTGATTAAAAAGTTACCTATCAAACACGTCATGGCATATTCCATTGGTAGACCGGTGAGCACATCGACTGTGGTTATTTTGCAGAACCGTTTTCTTTACTGAAGGTGACATCTCTTTTTGTCTAACCTTGCATATATTTGGGATGGAATATAGATCCCTTCTCACACTATGCTGAGCTTGTCCGTAACATACACACTCTCACCACATACGTGTATACAGATATATCAACCATGGTCATCCATACAACGCACCTCCTAGCATGTAGCAGAAGCACTCAGTACAGGTAGTAATTGATGACACTTCAAGTGTATGTGACTGAAGTTAAGCCCAAGATTCCACTATTGTGACTAAGTACATCATGGTCACAACTTGGTTACCAATCGTGCATCATTGAGACTTAGGGTCCATAATGGTCACCAAGTTTATATTATGTTTAACAAGGGTACATTGTGAAGGTTAACAATACAAACCAAGGGTATAGATGGTAAACAAGCATACCTGAAAGTGATAATAAGGGTAAGTGATTCTACTTAAGAGAACATGATGGTGACCAATGGTGAACACCAAGGTTATGGTATGTAAGTGTAAGTGATATTGAGTAATGATATACGATAGTGACAAAGCTTTCATAATAGTGAACATGATTATTAAATGGTGAACAAAGGTAAGCGATAATGGCCCTGAGTGAATAATGGTGACTAAGGGTATCCGATTATGACCGGGGTAAGTCATGGTCACCAATGATTTATCATTGTGCCTGGGTCAAAATTGTAATTGAGTGTGTTGTGGTAACTGCTGATGAGAGTATGTTGTGATGACTGTATGGTGATTAAGGGTGTGTCACACTGACCATAGGTTCATCATTTCAATTCTTAGTATGTAGTGGCGATTGAAGTATGATAAAGTGATTGAGGGATTTTCATGGTGAAAGATGCATTTATAGTAGTTGAAGATAGGACATACTGGCCATAGGTGCATCATGGTGACCGAGGATGGGTCATAGTAATTGCGGATTGGTTATAGCAATTTAGGATGCATTTTTTGGTAGGTGAGGGTAAACTTCCTTCATTTATCCTCTAGGTTTGGTCAGAGAGCCTGATAACCGTCTTAACTCATTTTATGACTTGTTTGCCGTCCATTTCCCTGACTGTGTTGCTGTTTTGGGACTCTTTTCTTCGAAACTCGGTTAAACTCTAACGACTAATTGTGTTCAGTCCAGCGGCCACACCAATCTTCCTTCCTAAATCACATCTCCTCTAAGAACTCTAGCGACAGGAGTCATTAACGGAAAGAATAAACAGGATGTGCGCATTCAGCATTAGCACTTTGTGGCATTTCCAGAACATTCTCTTAACCTCTCTGAGTAGCCTTGAGAGTGATAAAAGTAACAGAATAGAAATTTCCTCTTACTGTGCAAATAAATAGGGTTTATGTCTCAAGAAACCTTGTACAGTACCACAGTGCCGGCTGCTCTCAGAGTGGGTTATTATGTCCTAGAACTATGCTATTAAGGTTACTTCGTTCTCTGGTTGTATACACACAAAACATCTCTAACCTACACAATCCATAATGGTGGTAAGTGGTTAGGTACGTATGTAGTCTTTCCTAATGGGTAGGTAGATGCTGACCCTGTCTCTTATACCCCTAATAGATATGTTATGGGGGGGGGGGGGAGTTCTTTAAGAAGCTGACACATAAATAGTTTTTGAGTATTTGTTACTCTCTGTGTTTGTTCAGACTCTTGATGTACATAATTCCTGAGTATTATGTTGGTATTTGGAACGTGACTCGCCTTTGGTTTCTCATGGTTCCTAATGATTGCATCATCTTCATGTCTGGACAGACTTCCTAGAGTTCAGAATTATGTGCTTCTTGTAATGGCTCCGTTGTGAGCTGAATAATCATGTGTATGACGCTGGCCTAGCCTGCAAAAGATTGAGAAAAATGCTAACAATCTCAGATATGATAAATTTAGCATCTCATGTCCTGCATGGGACATCCTGGAAAAATAAACAGAATCTCAAACTTCAGCATCTCAAGAGAAAAGTGCAATAAAACCAGCCATGGCCGTTGCCTTTTCAGGAGCTCCGTAAAGTTAAACTTCAAGACGATTCTTCCTGGAGAGTTACAGCCTTGTGAGGACCCAGCTATGGTCATTATTCTGTTATTTGTATGTACATAGTGAGTGTGTACCCAAGAGATGCGCACCAAGGGCAGAAAGCTAAAAAATACACAGCTCCGTAATCATGTGTCTGATGGTATATTTACCCGCTTATATATAAAAATATAGTTTGGTAGCAACTGGAGAAAAAGAAGAGAGATCCCTATTTTGGGCACACCTCACTTAACTTAATATTAAAACATAACTTTTATTGTATATGAATACAATCCAGTGGACCTTTAAATAAAGAACAATAAAATGTTTACAATTTGGCCGATTTTTATTTAAAGGTCCACTGGATTGTATTTTTATACAATAAAAGTTAGGTTTTAATATTATTCTCTTGTGAGACCCAGTTAAGTGAGATATGATGAAAATTGGGATCTGTTTTCTCTTTCTCCAGTTATTATTAACTCATTACCCGTAGGAGCACCCTCGCCATACTATTTGTGTGTAAAATGCCATATACAGTACTTGAAGCCAATACTTTACTTTGTTTCTATTAATATAGATTTAGGCCGGTTTAAACCTCAATGATACCCCCTTCTCTACAATAACTTGCCCTTATCATATCAAGATGCACAATATGACCCAGTATCCACCTTACTTTACAAACTCACAATCTTCCTCCATTGAGTTCTCTTGTACTCCAGCCTTAGGCCATCTACTTGTACTCCAGCCTTTTGTCCATAAATCCATCCAAACTCCACTATCCAATGTGGGTGTTGATGCTCATCAACACAGTACAAGTCCCCATCACCTCTTTTCACCATCACCCATCCCTCAACCCGTCCAGTCATTCCCTGCTCTATTTTACTCCACACCATTACCAATGTATCCTTTCTTCAATTTCTTCCCATATTAATATGAGTCCTCCATCCTGTCTCTAACCAATCTTGGTTTGAGGAATTCCTTTTACTGTTTTAAGAAGCCGCCCCCACTTTCGATGATATTTTCTCTCTCAACGCCACCACCAGATAAGTCATCTTTGGTCACTGCACGCTATCAGCCCGCCCCACTCGTTTTCGTTTACTAGGGACCACTAACCACCTCTACCACCCGTGATACTTTTCCTTTGATTTTTGTTATTTATATCCAGTCACTCACACCTCCTCAACCTCCATGTTTATTTCCATTGTGGCCCAACCTCTCCTTTCTTACATTCCTATGTCCCATATTTATATTTTTATACCTTTGTGCAGACTATACCTTAACTCCCAATTTTGTCCTCAGAATTAATTACTTTCTTGCACTCTTAACCAACTCACAATCTTCCTCAGTCACATTTTCTCCGGCCACAGGTCATCTACTTGTAGTCTAGTCTCTTGTCCAAACATCTATCCAAACTCCTCTATACAAAGTCATTATCACCTCTGTTTACATTCATCATTACCCAATCCTACTCCATGTACATGATCTTACTGCACACCATTACCAAATTGTCCGAACTTCCCTCCATATTAATATGAGTCCCCCATCCTGTATCTAACCAACCTTCGTTTCACAAATTCCTGCTCCATTTTTAAGAAGCAGCCCTCCACTCTTAATGACATTTTTTTCTGGTGCCACCACCAGAAAGACTTATTTGGTCAATGCATGTACCAGCCTGTCCACCCTAGTATCTATTTACTAGTTACCACTTGCCACCTCTGCCACCCCATGATACCTTATCTTTGATATTTTAGTCATTTAGAGTAAGTCATCCACACGGCATCAACATCTATGTTTTCTTCTATCTTGGCACAATCTTTTTCTTGCTTAAATTCTTCCTCTGTCCCATGATTACCTATATATAGTCGATCATATGAGATTAGTTTACACCTCAACTCACAATTTGGACCCCATAAATGACCTCTCTCAGCAAGCATCAAGTCTTATAATCTACACAAGCCCAGGTAGCACTCTTGGCGTTACTGTATGGGTTCACCACCCATCGTAGCTGAATCTCTGACCGTCTCTTCCTTTCCCCTGCCCTCTTACTCCGTACCTTCCTAATATTACTGCCCCTAAAACAATCCACGTGACTGAATACAGGACCTCTGAATATATTCCACTATTGTGACTGAGTATACCATGGTCATCAATCGTAACTTGTGGATCATTATGGTCAAAGGTATCAAACTTTATATAAATGGGAAAGAGTGACCGGCCTTAACATAAATATAATACCCCACTCTTTATATGTGTATAGAGTATCGGCACGTACGCTGGGTCATGTGTTGTGTTATGGACGTCTGTTAGACATCCACAACAATGAGGACATATAGATAAGAATATTAATAGCTCAGGAATTCTCTGTAATCTCTGGCACATGAAAGAAGAACAAGAGCTCTTGGCGTTTTTGGGAGAGGTGTAAAGTTATAGAAGCCGTGAGAACAGAACAAGGTCAGAGGATGAGAGGATAAAGATTGGGATTTATTGGGATCTTTCAAAGTGTATTGATGATCTACAAATAAAATACAACAATAATATGAATAGATAGTGCTGAATAGAGATTACTCTTGCTCGGGACAGAGGCTACTTTAGTTCAGGACAGAGGCTACCCGAGATCAGGACTGAGGCTACTCTAGATCAGGACTGAGGATACTCCGGCACCGGACAGAGACTACTCCAGTGCAGGACAGAGGCTACTCTAGTGCAGGACAGAGACTACTCTAGTGCAGGACAGAGGCTACTCAGCTCAGGACAGAGACTACTCAGCTCAGGACAGAGACTACTCTAGCGCAGGACAGAGACTACTCTAGATCAGGACAGAGACTACTCTAGTGCAGGACAGAGGCTACTCTAGCACAGGACAGAGACTAATCTAGTGCAGGACAGAGACTACTCTAATGCAGGACAGAGGTTACTCTAGCGCAGGACAGAGGCTAATCTAGTGCAGGACAGAGACTACTCTAGTGCAGGACAGAGACAACTCTAACGCAGGACAGAGGCTACTCTAGTGCAGGACAGAGGCTACTCTAGTGCAGGACAGAGGATACTCTAGTGCAGGACTGAGGCTACTCTAGTGCAGGACAGAGGCTACTCTAGTGCAGGACAGAGACTACTCTAGTGCAGGACAGAGGCTACTCTAGTGCAGGACAGAGGATACTCTAGTGCAGGACAGAGGCTACTCTAGTGCAGGACAGAGGATACTCTAGTGCAGGACTGAGGCTACTCTAGTGCAGGACAGAGGCTACTCTAGTGCAGGACAGAGGATACTCTAGTGCAGGACTGAGGCTAGTCTAGATCAGGACTGAGGCTACTCTGGCACCGGACAGAGACTACTCCAGTGCAGGACAGAGACTACTCTAGAGCAGGACAGAGGCTGCTCTAGCACAGGACAGAGGATACTCTAGTGCAGGACTGAGGCTACTCTGGCACCGGACAGAGACTACTCTAGTGCAGGTCTGAGGCTGCTCTAGCACAGGACAGAGGCTACTCTAGTGCAGGACAGAGGCTACACAGCTCAGGACAGCAGCTACTCAGTTTAGGACAGCGGCTACTCAGCTCAAGACAGAGACTACTCTAGAGCAGGACTGAGGCTACTCTAGCACAGGACAGAGGCTACTCAGCTCAGGACAGAGACTACTCTAGCACAGGACAGAGGCTACTCTATCGCAGGACTGAGACTACTCTAGCGCAGGACAGCGGCTACTCAGCTCAAGACAGAGACTACTCTAGAGCAGGACTGAGGCTACTCTAGCACAGGACAGAGACTACTCTAGCACAGGACAGAGGCTACTCTAGAGCAGGACAGAGGCTACTCTAGCGCAGGACTGAGACAACTCTAGCGCAGGATGGAGACTACTCTAGATAAGGACGGAGACTACTCTAGCTCAGGATTGAGGCTACTCTAGATCAGGACAGAGACTACTCTAGCTCAGGGTTGAGGCTACTCTAGATCAGGACAGAGGCTACTCTAGATCAGGACAGAGACTACTCTAGATCAGGACAGAGGCTACTCTAGATCAGGACAGAGGCTACTCTAGATCAGGACAGAGACTACTCTAGATCAGGACAGAGACTACTCTAGATCAGGACAGAGGCTACTCTAGATCAGGACAGAGGCTACTCTAGATCAGGACAGAGACTACTCTAGATCAGGACAGAGGCTACTCTCATCCCTGTTTAGCCTACACAAGGAAGTGATGGTCTAGTCATTAGAATTAACTTTAGATCAGGAAGCAAATGAAGAGATGTGGGAGGAGAAATAAATAAACAGAAGCGCGATGGGTGAATTGTTTATTACATTAACTGTTCTGTACTTGTTATATATTATATATTATTATATATTAATAGAACTAAAGGGGACATGTGAGGACTTGATATCACGCATATGCTTTATTTTAACACTGTATGTAGCACTATGTAAAACATCATATAAGGAAAGTGTAATAATGATATAGAAAACTTAAAATAAATATATACAGCCTTTAAATGTAAAATGCTGTATTCAGTCTCGCATTAATGGTAGCAGGACATTTGTCTTTGGCCCTAATAGGATTAGAATCCTGGCATGGGATGAACAGTTGATTGAGATAAGATCTCTATTCACTTATGTGCAATAGAACCCAATGGAAGAGTAACTCCCAGTAAGATAACTCTCACACTCAAACTACAGGCATACGAGCAGTCCAAGATTGAACCCCACTAGTTTGTTCCGTTCTTCACAAGCATGGGAAGTTTTTCTGAAACTGCATTGTTTTTTTAAGTCTTCGTGATAAGCCCAGTCAGAGGCTCCTATTATCTCTAACGGATTTATGACCCACAAGACCTGACCTCTATAGGAAGTCTGACCGGATCCTATAAGAGTGCACCCAGTGCTCGTCACCTTCCCTGCACACTGCATCCTGAAATAACAACTCGGGTCGGTTTCCTCTGTTATACGAAAAGGGTCAACACAAAGTGATAACAGCCAAGTGGGCTCTGCACCCAGAGCATATACAAAGGGTGAAAGGTCAGCACCTGAGGTTACAGGAAGGGAGCCGCCACGTCAGCCACACTATATAATAAGGACAGTGAAGTGGTGGCACTCACGCCATGGGGGGCTGGGGTGGGAGATACATGGGCTTAGTTGTTAATACATTTAGGAAGCTGAAAATAGGCAATATCTGTAAGAGATTTAGTTTTATTGTTATTATTATTATTTATTCTCTATATAATATAATACAATGAATGACTCTCCATTAGATCCCTTCCCTCTCCGATTTAATGAAAAAACCTTTGGAACTTTGCACACCTTCCTACCTAAGCAAACTTTCACTTTTTTTTTCCTGACCTTCCTTCCTATTCCCTCTCTGTTCTTCCCCAGGTTTTTGCCTCTTTCGTTCCCTTTAGATTGTAAGTAGCAAGTTTCTAATCTTGTAGGGTACTTTCTAAAAGATTTTACAGTTTGTAAATATTGTATTCTTCCTTGCTCTTATCCCCTGTACACCGCTACAGAATATGTTGGCGCATTACAAATAAAAGTTAATAATAATATAATATAACTAGGAAATTGCCCGTCAAAAATTACGGGAATTAAATTGTAAATCTGGCAATGCTGTTTGCCACACAATGCGAGGATTTTAGCCCTCTGAGCACTTTTGGTGCTCATTGCGAGCCTCTCCCCCCATGTAGTTTAGGGGCCTCGTGATTAAAGCTACTGCCTTGGGTTAAATGTTACTGGCTTGCGTTAAGTGTTATTGCCTTCGGCCTCGTTTTTATTGTCCGCCATTTTTTCTCTTGCTTAGGCGATTTTCGATCGTTAAAAAACGACAAATATTCCTCAAATTCACTTGCTCCCTGGCTTCAGTCTCGCATTAATGGTAGCAGGACTTTTGCTTGCTCCTGGACCCCCCCCCCCCCCCCAACCCTGGGTTGAAGTTTCCTAGACTCAGGTTATGAAATGACCAAAAATCACAGGCACCCTGCAAAGGACAATCCGCTTATTCCTTTGGATGCTAAAGGCATCATAAAAGGAAATACTGCCAAATGTATTATTGCAGTGAATATAGTATATAAACATTTACAGGGAGATTGTAATTTATGGTGCTTTCAGTTTATCTCTATAAATCCTGTGGTGCAGCCAACTCATGATGATCCAAGATAAGGTTGGGGGCTGTTAAAGCTAACACTGCAGCATTTAAAACATTTTTACATCTCTACATGATGGTGCAGGGATCCTGGGATGGAGTTTTATTAATAATATTTCTTAT